>PVIU01026340.1:0-22174 GCA_004026605.1 Ondatra zibethicus | reverse complement strand
TTATTTTTTCCATTCAAGAACATAATTAAAGAAATAAAATTTTTACCTTTCTTCCCCTTCTCCCAGTCCCCTCCCACTACCCCCCCACCCCTCCTCCCTCCCCCTTCTTCCTTGAAAGAGGGCATGGTGCCCTGCCCTGTTGGAAGTCCAAGGCCCACCCCCATCCCTCCCGGCCTAGGAAGGAGTGCATTCAAAAAGATTCGGTTCTCAAAAAGATAATACATGCAGAAGAGATAGGTCCTGGTGTCATAGTTATTTCCTACCCATGTTAACACCCCTGACCGTCCCTACAAACACTCCTTCCCAAAAATGATGTCTCTTTTTATTGAAAAGTTTTTTTCATAGGATTGTACTTTCCCCCACTCCAACTCCTTCCAGATACTCTCCATCTACTCAACTCTCTTCCCTTAAAAAAAAAGAAAAATGAAAACTAATAAACAATAAAGAAAGACATACAGAATATTTCATAAATCACAAAATCAGAAACTAATATATATAAGCAAAACACCAATGAGATGTTTTTAAAAGCCCAAGTAAAATGAGTCAAAAAGTTTATGATAGTATCCTTGGGTTCATTTTGGGTTGAGAAACTATAACTGGGCCTGGGGCCTATCCTTATGTGTAATTACTATACCCAATCAAGAGCCATTGCTCCATCAGAGAAAACTACTTTTTCTTTTGTCCTTGGCATCAGTAGTAGAGAGCTGCTTAGTTAGGTGTGGGAGATGGTAGCTACTTTTCCTTCTCAGTGATGGGACCCTATCTACCATGAAACTGTGCAGGCACTATGCATGCTGTCACAATCTCTGTGTGTCCACACGTGTATCAGTCCAGTTGAGTCTAGAAGACACTATTTCTCATCCATCATCTCCAGTTTTTATAAGCTTTCTCTTTCCTCTTCTGCATAGACCTCTGAGTTTGGGTGGAGGGATTTGGTGAAGAAGTCACATGTAGGATTAAGTGTTCCAAAGTCTCCCACTCTCTGCAATAATGTTCAGTTGTGGGTTTCTTTGTTGGCACTCATTTACTTAAAAAAAAAAGAATCATTTTTTATGGCTGAACAACACTCATCTATGGGTATAGCAGAATGTCATTAGGAGTCATTTTATTGCTGATATTTTTTGAAGAACATTAATATTTGGTTTTCCACTAGGGCCATGGCCTATGCAGTCCTAGATTCTTGACCACTTTAGCATAGGTCCCATCTCACGTACTGACTGTTAAATCCAATCAGAGGATGGTTGATTGCTCCACAAAATTTGTGACTCCATTGTACCTGCATACTTCACAAACCAGTGACAGGTTTTATGGTTGGATTGAATATTATATTTCTTTTCTGGTAGCATGCAGACTACCTTTCAGTACCACAACTGCCTGTTAGTAGGGGTGAAACCTCTAATTAGGAAAATATTGATTTTTCTGTGTTTAATGAGATATACAAGTGTTGTCTTCAGCTACAGGGCCTTACCATCAATGATGTATTTTCATTTTGTTTTGATCAACTGAGTTTAATTAGAGTTGTCTCTGTGACAGTGGGATTGGAAGAATCAATTGGAGCCTGGTGATCTTACCAATGGGTATAAAACTAAAGACAATGACTTTTATTCTCCTGACTCTTTCAGTAGCCAGTAGTTCATTAAGGATGGGTAGGGCTCCATGACTAATTATTTCCAATGTCAGTATTTTGCAGGCTCTATTGTGAATTACCATAGCTGCTGTGGGATCATACTTTAATAGTTCTGTCATTCCCAGAAGATAGCATTACATAGCCTTCTCTAATTTGCATTTTTTATTGGTCAGTGTTCTCTAAAATAATATAGCAAATATATATAATCAGTTTACTTCAAAATAGTATCAACAGATGAATCACACTTGAAACTTGGAGAACATGGTAGTTGTTTTGATCTAGGTTACTATCAGAAAAATATTGCTCACATTTGGCTTGGGTCTTTCCTTATCAATTAAGACAATTATGACAATTTGTCAATGGTAGCTCTCTCTACTCAGATATTTCTAATTTGTTGCAAATTGACATTAAATGTAATCATCACAATCTGCCCATTGTCAACTTGACACACAAACGTACCATTTTAAAAACCATAACCTTCCACTCCTAGAGCCCCAATTCACATTTTATTTCATAATATAAACCATTATAAATATTTTAATTATTTGATAAAATTTAAAAGTATGAAGTCTACTTTAATAGGTCTCCCAAATTCTTAAATGGTGTAGGAGGTTTTTTTTTGTATTTTTGTTGTTTTTATTGGTTAAATAAAGAAACTGTCTTGGCCTTTTGATAGGGTAGTCCTTAGGTGGATGGAGTAGACAAAACAAAATACTAAAAAGAAGGGAAGTGTGGCAGACGCCATTTTTTTTGGCCTAAGAAAAATGTAGGTTAAAATCTTTTTTGGTAAGCCAGCCATAACCCCGTGGTAATACACAAATTACTAGATATGGGTTAGTACTTTAAAAGTCTTAAGTTTCTTAAACATTGAAAAGTTTCCGTATCCCAGTAAGCCTCTCTACTAATCCAGCAATCCAAATCATACCAAATCAAACAGAGAGATTTGAGGTGGAGCTTCTACTAGAATATTCCATACTCTTTGGGTATATGGATGCCAGGGCCTGGGGCAGAGTTTCCACTAGAATATTCCAGACTCTTTTGGTATGTGGATACCTGGAATTGGGGTGGAGCTTCCACCAGAACTTTCCTGACTCTTCGGTAGATGGGTGCCAGGGGTTGGGGTGAAGCTTCCACCAGAACATTCCTGACCCTTTGGGTATATGGATGCCAGGGGCTGTGTCAGAGCTTCCACCAGAACAACAATAAGTTCCTATGAATATAAAAACCAAAGTATGTACTTCCATAATAGTACCAAGTAAGTCAGTATTCTTATTGCAAAAGAGAAAAATTAGAAAGTCAGACCAAAGCAAGTCAAATCTAACAGAGCAAATGCCAAAATTTCCAGCACCCAGGACTTAGAATGTCATCTTCTCGGCTCCAAAAAGCTTGAGGAGAAAAACCCCTTAAGCAATGATTACTCTTCTAATGTCCCATAATGTAACAATGATGGTACAAATTTACAACATTTTTCTACTAAATCTATCTCAATTTGTGTTATGTTACATAATAAAAAAAAACTCCACAAATAACTGCTTAATGTATGGCCAAGCATATTTTTAACAAACATGACAAAAACATTCTTGCTAGTTATAATCCTCATGTCTGTAGCTGGTCATGTGCCCTTAGCTAATATTCATGACTACCTTCCTCTACTTTCCATTCTGTATTTCCTTCACCTTCACCAAGCTCTTCAGTGGGTCTTGGTTCTTTTCCTGGAGGGGGGAATCATACACTCATCCTTGAAAGGTCTGTTTTTTTGTTTGTTTGTTTGTTTGTTTTTCTTTTTGTCACCGTGATTATTTTGTGTTGTTTGCAGTTACAACTGACCTTAACCACAGGACAAGGTAACACCAAAATTTGTCCTAAAGGTTCTACTACATGCTAGACATAGTTTTTCTCTTTTTTTTTACCTCAATTTTGAAGAAGCAGCCTGATTCCACGCTACCCCCAGTAGTCTCTAACAATCACATCTCCTAGCATTTTTATTCATTTGTTAACCAGTTCACTCAATGGCATTAGGAGTCCAAAATAACAGGAGGAAGTCCTAGTTTCCAGTGACTGGCCTCTGGGCAGAAGTATTTATCCCCCTGGAACCCAATTGCCTAGGCCCCTATAGCATAATGTGAGAACAGGAACCAAAAACTTTTCTGGTGGATCAATAGAGGTGACAGCAAGTGGCACTATTCACATTTTCACCCTTGGTTCCTGGAACCTTGAATCCTGGTTACAGGAGAAAGAGTACCATATATTAGACACTGGATCAAATTAAACTATCAATGTTTTGCATTCTTTGTATGGAAGTTTCTAAGTCACCCTCTTTAAGGGCCATTACCATAAGCTTGATAATATTTTGAAGGGACATGCTGTTTTGCTTAATGCGTGTGTGCATTATTTTTGTTCTGCATTGTGACTCGTACATCTGGAATCAGTCAGTATATTTGTTTAGTTTTTCTTCCATTTCCCTTATTTCTTTCTTTCAAAATTTGAGTCACTTTTCTTTTTTCACTTGAGGCATCTGCAATGTTCAAGAGAAGTCTGATTCATAGCAAGGTTGGCAAGCTGTTTGCCTTTGTGAAACTGGTATTCGGGACCACGGGTAAAGGAGTGAGTCACAAAACAATCCCACACCAGTCTGGAATTATGATTAATAAAAGGATTATTTATTTAAAGGAAAAACTTACAGATCACCATCCTAGACAACAGCCCTCTGCATGACAAGGAAAAGAGTCTGGTAGCCGGAAGCAAAGTCCGAAGCAAGAAGGGAGCACACAGCTACCACTGCTTTTTCAAGCCAAAGAGCCCATGCCCAAGTGGGCTGGTATCTTAAAGGCTATTGGCTGAAAGAGCAGAAGGAGCTCCCACAGCACCTCCCCCTTTTGTTTAAGTAAGAGAGTTCTAAACCTACTACGAAATTATATAGAATAAGAACAAATATCCTATTATAATTAGCTTTAAGTCTTATATAATAAATAACTTGGCCAAGTCATGAGAGGAAAGTAACTACATTTTTCTAGTCTTCAACCCCATCGAAGATCCGAGAAGGGAAATAATGTTACCTGAGTAACTAGGAAGTGTGATCAAACAACTTCCAAAACATGCAACAAATCACAGAGACAACTGGCTACCTGAGCAATCACCCAAAGTCACGTTTGCAGTGTTGAAGCAACCAACTTTGGGTAAGGCCTAGAATAACTGACAGATTATTTTTAAAGGCAAGAAATTTTTCAAAACCGTCTTACCTTGTCTTGGCAAGATTTGACAGTTCTGCTTATCCATTTCTGGATACTATGTATTTTATCAGTAGTTGAGGTATGGGCAGTTCCTTGCCCAGAGGCCAGTTTTGCCAAGAAGACAAGCTCCAAGTGGAGTGTCTTTGGTGCTCAACAATCTATCAGGAATAGATCGGTGTTGCCAGGAGTGATTGTATCTCGCTACCACAGAACTCTGTTAGATTAAATGCCATTTTCTATAGCTCTTTGAAGAGGCTGAAGATTATCTATTTATACAGAATATAATCTCTATCTATCTAAAAAACCCAATTAGTCTAACTATAAATATGACAAACATAGATGACTATTAATCTATAATTCTTAATACCTATCTAACTTAAAGATTAAGACAATAAACAACTGTGCAATAAAATGAGGACAATGACCTCCAAATGTAAACAATGTATAAGTATCTTGATCAGAGGTAGAAATGTACACTGCAATATGGTAAATATATATATCAATACATAAAAAATGTTTTAAACAGAGGCAGAAGCATACATGCATACAATATTCAATATAATTTAACTTTGTATCCATATACAAGAATCTATGCCAATGTAATTGTCTATAAACAATAACTCACAAATACCAATCTATTAGCCCATCATCCAATTTTCCCATTTTTTTTCAAAAAGATCCCTGAGCTTATAAAATTCCTCCCCCAACCGTCACCCATATACCAATTATAATCAACCCCTAAATGATGTCCCTAAACCCGAGGACAAACTTTGCTGGGAGAGGGGACGTCGTCCTCTAGAATTACTTCCAGCTGTCATGGGGGCGACATTCTTTCTAGGGGATCCTGTGAAAGTAAATTTCAAGACTAATGTCTGATAAAATTGCAAATAGTCTCTGATTATATTGTGGAGGTCTGGCCAGAATGTTGTAAAAGATGTACACCATTTCAGCTAACCAAGTTGGAACCGTCTTGTGCAGCTGGTACCCAAAACAGGTCTTGTAGTAGCGCTATCAGTATCATGACATCATATCAACCAGGTGTAGTTGTTGTTATGGGGCCCCATCTTCTTCCTGGAAACTTCAAAGATTACTGAAGGAAAATTTATTGTTCATTGTGGAAAACTTAAACATTAATTATATAGACATATTCAGACAAATATATTCAATGAAAAGTATGATAGATATGAAGAAAAGCAAAGATGTTTTCTAAATTATTTTTTCCTTCTGTCCCATATCATGGCTCTTGACATGAGACAGAAACTCTGGGTTTTTCTCTTAACAATAGGCTTGGAATTAGAGAGGGACTGAGCCAGAGCCCAACTCCAAAACCAGCTCCATAAATTTAGAAATATAAATACATCACAGCACACAGGCTCTATCCTTAGCCTTCCTATAAAACATCAGCTACTGCCTGCAGTGCACTGGCAGCACATCTCTGGCTGGTCTTCACTGTCCACTGTACCTAAGCACTCGACCTTGAGTCAGACTAGACCCACTCCTGCTTTAATAGCCTTTGTTGTTCATTTTGCATATCAGGTAACCTACCCTCATTGAGCTGCAGCCTGTTCCCTGCTTCTTTAGTCTCTGTTGTATGTTCTGAGCTGCATGTTTGAGCTCTCTTCCTTCAGAAAGCACTGCACCCTCATTTCTTCTCCAGCATCCCCTGTATATTGTGAGACTCCTACTGATTTCTTTCCTTTCTGCGTTTTAACATTCAGTGAATTGGAATTTACAACCAAATCTGCGTGCTTTTAGGAGAATTGTGTATAAATGCTGTTTTGATTTTTTTAAGAGGACAATACAATGCTAAGATGTCATTTCATTAAATCAAATACCGTTTTTCTCGTTGCTTCACATTACAGTTGCAGCAGCTTCATCATCACAGTTGACAAGTCTTCAACAGAAAATTATTGTAAAGGTTTTACTTCAAATTTCTTAGTATTAGGCTTGAAGTCTCTGTACAGATAAACAAACCAATGCATGGATGCTGTGTGTGCTTAAATGTGTGTATTGAGATGTGAAACACTTTGGAAAATTGAACAATCTGTTTTGTAATGTGAAGAGCCACCAGCTAATTGAATTTTCATATATGACTTATTTTTGTTCTTTCTTGTTGTTTTTCTAAATAGAGTCTGCTTGAAAGAGCATGGAGAAATCAGTCTGGAGTAAATGAAATGTTACTTAGGTTGTTTTTGAAGGATTATCATCATTGGCCTGGTACTGTAAGGAATCTGCATTTACTTTGTGCTTCTTTCAGGAATTTAAAGCAGATTTTCAATGAGTTAATTAAAAAAGAATATCCTTTTCATAGCTACTTTTTACTCTTCCTCAAACTCAGCCTCCCACAATGTTAACCAAATTGTAGAACAGCAAAAGGCTTTCACTACTGAATTTCTTGTGCTAATTAGGCACAGAGTATTTTCTTGTCCATGTAAATGGCTTACATATGCTAGCTCCAATTCAGTAGGTTTAAATTAAAGAACATGTATGTAAATATAAGGGAAAAACTTGCTACATTGTGGACTACATTTCTATTTCTTAGTCTTATACACATGAAAACACACATGCACATATTTCACAAAAAACAGGTTTTAACAGATATTATTTGGAAAGAAAGAAGGAGAGATGCAAAGTATATTTTTATAAATATTCTGGGAAAATTACTTTGATTGACTTATATTGTTAAATTATGTAACTGGGTTTTTGTGACAGTTTTCAAAAACTGAAGATACATCCAGACAAGGAGGTTCAGAATGGTAGTTTAAGTTAAATCGCCCCTCTAATGCTGGTTCAAAGAAATGGAGGGCCACAACACATGTTCTATGTTAGGACAATCTGGGCTTTATTAGTGACATTTCAGGTATGTTGAAATCATGTATTTTAGTGATGTCATCTGTTTAGCTCTAAATAAACAGCATTATAATGTAACATGAGATACAGTGTTCTTATTGTGTTACTCATTTTCAGCCCACAGCTAGAAGTAATAAACAAACAAGGTAAACTTAGAGGTAAATAAGCATATTCTTATGGATAGGTACTGTTAAATAAAACACAACAAGAATTTATCATCATATGTTTTTCCAATAGAAGGAATTAGTAAGCAAATGATTTTTTTCTAATAAAAATTCTCTATAATTCTTATATGGATCATTTCCTTTGCTGTTATTTGCAAATGTGATTGTTCATGCAAAGAAGGATAAAATCTTTTATTTTAATACTAAGTATGGAAGTCCCTCTTCTGGCCATTGAGTAAACTATTTTATATCTTTTAATTCATAAAATTCTAGTACTATAAAGTAAGACAAATTTGTACATGCATAGCCAATTTACATACAATTCCAAAGTGTATAGCTAATGACACCAATTGTGATGCAAGAAAGCAAAGGTAAGACTAATAAGTAAGTCCTAGAAGATTTGTTTATGTTGGAATGGTTTTATTGTCAGCTTTATAACAGTAAACTCATGGTGCTTCAATGCCTCTATTTCATCTTACATTACTATTACCAGAACTCAAAACATAAACAAAAAGTCAAAGGGAAAATAAATGAAGAGTTTGGTGCCCTTAGACAATTCAAGCTATTTGTTGATTCAATTTCCTTAGTTATATTTAATTTGTTTTTCGCTGTTGCTGGTGTTTTGAGCTGATAAATACAACTGGTAGACAACTAAAGAGGTATATGTATTTTATGGCATCCTTTGTGATAATTATGTTTTAAGTAGTTCCTTCTCCTTTTATAAATAAATAGTTTAAGTGCCCTTTGGAAAAAGTTCCAAACATTTTAGAAGTCTTAAAACATATACTCATGTTTCCTTTTCTGTGAAGTACTAATCATGATTGTATTCTATCACAGCTGTGCTAACTATTGTAATTCTGAGCACTAAAATACATTATAGATATATACACGAATAAATGAGAACCATTAAAGAAAATGTCAATCTTTTATTCAGTTTTTCAAATTTCTTTTTAATACAAATAACATTTAAAAAACGGGTAGAGTACTATAAAAGAAGAAGGCTGATCAATTGCTGTTGGATTATAATATACAGCTCAACCATTCTTCATTTTAGAAGATAAAATCTGAATGGCAGATAATAGAGGAAGCTAGAAATTCAACTTTATTCCCTAAAATGTCTTCAACACTTGAAGCATTATCAATTAAGGTGAGATCTATACCTGAGGATACTTTGAAAATGTTTTGGAATGTTTAAGATCCCATTGTGTTGACACTCTCAGCATCAATTGTGCAGCATAGCCTGGGAATGAGTATAGCAGAATTGCTAAAATCAAGTCCCAGGTATGAAGAGGGACTTATGACACCCTTGTGATTACAAATTTCTCAAATGTGTAGAAACTCAACAGCCGCTTACATAATGGCCATAACAGTGTCTTGTGATAGGAAATGGTATATTAGAAAGCTTTCTTTCTGTTGAATTTCACTTTGCAAATAACTAGTTATTAATTCCTATGCCTTGCTTGTGTTTAGTAATAAAGATAAATTGTCCCTTCTCTGATACATGTGCTCAGATCCTTCTTATTTTTATAATAAATTCTATAAAGTAATATTTGTTATAGATCAAAGAAATAAGCCCTGTCATTTCACTTCATTGGTTATGCCCCTCCAACAGAACTTAGCTTAATATAATCAGCAAACATTCTGATCATAGCCCAGTAGATGTTTTTCATGTTCATTTCTTTTGTCTGTGGGTGCTGAATTTTGTAGTAAAAGAAAGCATTAATCTGTAGGCAAAAAGTTCAGTCTTCTTGGATTCTAAATTGAATCTTATCTAAGATAGCATTTTATTCACATAAAACACCTATGGTATGTAGTCAGATTTCAATGTAAGCATCCTTTTTACTGTGGCACTTGATTGCTTTAGTCTGAAGCTTTCTCAACTGAACTATTTCAGCAACTAGAACTTGATTTCTGAAGTGGATTAACAAACACATCTAGTCAGGGAATTCTGCATTTTCTATAAGTCAGAAGTTTTCACAAAGAATATAACATCCCAACATCATAAGTCTCACAGTTTTATTTTTAAAGGTTCAACCCTCTCGCCTTTTCTTAAGCACTTCCACAAATCTAGAATATCTCCATCTTCTTCATTTAGATTCTATCCGCCACTCCAAGTAACCCCAAATGCAGTGTATACCTTGGACATTTTTTAAAAGCCCTCTCTTTTTAAATGTGATTTTCGTTTTTGATATTCTAATATAATTACTTAATTTTCTCATTTTCTTTTCCTCCCTCAAAACCCACCCATGTACTCCCATATTTTTCTTTCAAATTCATCAACTCTTTGTTTTTTCAGAAAAGGTGTTGTCTGCTCATTTATGGATCAGCCCTCATTAGACCACACATTTGATTTTTTTAGACAAAAGTTCAATGTAAATTTATCGTATTTCATAATAAGACTTTAACAACTTACTTTTATCTACTAAGCATTATGTTTAAACATTGCGATTTATTATCTAAGTTACATTTTAAAGTGTTTAACATTGTTTATATTCTTCATATATTCGATAGGTCATTATATATATATTTGATATCTGTTTTACATTAGGGTGGTACATTAAGCTCAAGATTTAGAGGCAGTTATTGGTAAGTGGAAATTCTGATTTAGAAACATACTATATCTAGTAAGTTACACTTCCTTGTGTTTTTATTAAACTTTTTAATGCCTATAAAGAAATCATACTATTGACAAAATTTTTTCAATAGATTTAAAAAGTTGTAGTTACTTATGAAAACTACCAATTTTGAATCACTTCAAGGACACTGGGTCACAACTGAGCAGAGGTTCCTACTTTGGATGGATATGCATTTATAAGATGGGAATGAAATTTTTACCCCTATTGTACAATTGCTCACTACTATTTCACCCAAGTAGATACACAGTGGGAAAAATGTCATGAATCCTGGAAATCAACTTTAACATATTTATATATTTTTTCTCATAAAATACACATGTAGATGTTGAAAATAGCAACTATAATTCCTTCAAGTGGAGACTTATTGCATTAAAATTTGTTTTTCAATGCTGCTTTTAAAATGTTTGTCAGATTTTCAGATACTTCTGAAGTACTATTCCAAGAACTGTGATTCCCTATATCAGTACGTACAGAGAACCAGAGAAGATAAATACAAAGTTCTGAAATCAGTGTAATAATGACAGAATTACTTAACAAAATAATAAAGTTTAAAAGAATGAAGAGGCTGTAATATGTTCATGTGCTGAAAATAATTTTAATTCTCCTCCTACTCCCTAAATATAACCAGAAGACACAAGAACTGAAGACTGGTGTACATTTCAAATGTGTATGTGTGTGCTGGGTGGGAGTGGGGTAGAGATAGAAACAAAGGCAAAAAGAGAAAAAGAAATGAAGAGGTGATCCTTCTAGGTATTTTACTTAACTTGGTAATGAATTGGCTTTCACCTGTGTTGACAAAGAACACTTGAGTCTTTCTGGTCACTTGGTAGATCAAAGAGAAGACAACACAGAAACTCAAATGTTAAATGTTTGATTTTTCTCCTCACATATGTATTTCAAAACAAAAACAGGCTTTCCAAATAGAGGAATTTGGTAAGTTTCATGTGTGCTGCAGCTACTCTGTTTCAAACTTCTGTTTAGATTGGATCCAAATGCTTCATTGACAGACATGGGCACAACCAAATAGTTACTAGGGGATGAAGTGATTCACACTGAAGTTTGACCCACAAGGGCAAAAGAACAGCAAAGTACCTTGGATAATACTAACAGACAGCTAACTCTACTTTGCTACTTATCATTTAGTTGAATAACAAAAAGCAAAAAAACGGGCAACATAACCAATTTTGTGATAACTTCAAAGCATTCTTCCCTCAGCATGTATGCCAGTTTTCATGACACAAGAATCTGAAGCCTATACTTTTTATATTAAAAGGTAAGGAAACAATCTAAGCATTTAGTCTTTATTTCAGAAGCCTTCCACAAATCTAGATATACAAATATCTATTATAGGCAAGCAAGATTACTCAGTGGGAAGAAACTGAACCCCTCTGTACCCTAAGGTCTGTTTTTAGAAGCTGAATTTTGGAGTTAGAATTCAAGGAAGACCAACAGTGTTAGAAGCCGTAATCATACTCATAAAATACGAATATGTGCACATAACATACATTGTCAAGCATGTGTTTATTCCCATTGGTTTACATCCCACAGTCCAGAAAGTCTCCAGATTGTAAGAACATTTTACTGTTTCTTTTTTGTTCGATTTAGAAACAAGCTGAGTTAACCATGTGTTTAATGTGAAATATTTTAACAAAATTTTTGAAATGTATGGTACTTTATATTTATGTATCGTTAGGTACATAAATTGTTTTTTAATCCTCATTGCAATATGGCACTTTAGAAGAAAGTAGCACTAAGAATGGAATATAAAACAAAATATCATTGTAGATTATATTTTATTTTTTTTTTTAAAAAAGAAAGCATTTAATTGAGGCCTTAGCTACAGTTTCAGAGGCTTAGTCCATGATCATCATGTCAGGGAGCATGGGGACAGGCAGATAGGATGGCTCTAGAGCAGCTCACGGAGAGCTAATCTCCTAATTCTTCCCAAGACAGTTCCACCAACTAGGGATCAAGCAGTCAAACATGTGGACCTATGGGGATATTATACCATGTCACCCAAGCTGAAGTCCATATTGAAGAGGGACAGATTTCTTTAAAATGATATTCAATACATGAATTTCTGTGTGCATGAAAAGAATTATCATCTTGTAAGCGTATATTATCTTATAAACCTTTCTTTGTATCCAATCTCTGTCTCCCTTTATAGAAGTACTATTTTCCTTTTTCAAGTGAAAAAAAGACAGCCTTGAATTTTGAAGGACAGACCTTACTAAAACATATTGCAAATGAGCTTTCATATTACTGCAGGGAATAAATATTGCCTTTTATGTCATATATGTAATTCTGATTCTTTGAAAAAAGTAAGAGTATTTTAGCAGTTGTCAGTAATTGCAATGAGTGCCTCCTCACTGAACACAAACGTATAATTTGGTGGTAGGAGATATGCTAATATTGTAAATCATAGTGTTCTTTTTCCTTTACCTGTGGCAACAATAACCTTTGAATTACAGCTGTGCCATTAATCTGGGTCATTGCTCATTTTACCAAAAAAATTATTATTTATAGACTGAAAGGAACAAAATACTAATATGAAGTTTAATCTGAGACAAATAAAGGAATACTTATTAAATATGGTAACTTGATAGTAACTTTCTTTGTGAAGGTATATGGTATGAAGAAAGTGTAATATATAAGTGAAACGAGAAATTGGCAAAGCAGAATATTTTCACATGGTGTGTGGTAAAGAGTGACCCAGGTGCAAGTCCATTGTACTTTCCTTGCACTGTAGCTCTTTGACAAGTGTGCCCGGAAAATGACTTAGGAGTGAAAATGCTTGAATACATGTTGTATATATATTTTTTTTACTCAAAATAAAAAGTCAAATGGTGGATGGCACTTTGGAGACAATAAAGTCTATTTATTTTGCTTTATGAAGAATGAACTATCAATCTGTATTCACTTGGAAAATTCAACTTTCCTTTGCTCTCTCAAAAAATGCTATTGACCATCTAAAGTATCCCCAAGAAATCTATTGAAACTTGAGATTATTTTTCTCTTTCTTAAGGGAGTTTAAAATAAGTAAAGAATTTATAACTGAATACTTTCTACACCAAAGATAACTAAAGGACATGCACTTTGCTTCCATTTTACCTCTGTATATCAGATTCATTTTAGTGATATGAAAAGTAGTAGATTGGGGTTGGAGGGTAGAGAATGGGGGAGAAGGGAAAAGGATCAACTAGAACAAATTATGTTTAAAACTGCCATAATGGAACTTAGTGCTTTTATGCTAATGAAAACATAAAGCAAAAGGAAATTATTGGATTCAATTCATTTACAAAGATAGGAGAGTATGTTAATTTTATTTCTGGTTGCAAGTATGAGGTTTTGACTATATAAAACCGCAACAAAATGGGAAATATATAGGAAGAAATAATTTCTTTGCTTATAATAAAACATTTCTGAGTGCTTTTTGTTTAAAGAAATATTAAAAACAATTTTTTTTTAAATCTTAGGTACCAAAATATTAACATTAAGTTTTTGTATGTACTCCTTATGGATGGTATTTGAATTATCTGAATATCCTACAACACACCAGTAACAGAAAACAATCATTTTTAAATAATGAGTCTATTATTATCTATTCATTTGGTCGTAGGAGATGGGCTAATATTGCAAACCACGGCATTCTTTTCCCTTACCTATAGCAGCAATAACTTTTGAATTATAGTTGTTCTGTCAGTCTGGATCATTGCTCATTTTACCATGAGAAATATTATATAAAGACTCAAGGGATAGAATTATAAATTCATTTGTTTATTTGAAAACAATTTTTTATATTCAGCTGTGCATGGCTCTATTTAGGTTTTATGTGCCACATGAAGCTGAAGATAGAAGTCTGTGAGCTTGAACAGCCCAAGATGCTTCTAAGTGCTGTACAAACAAAAAGCAAAAAACAAGGAACTCCCATACATCCGTATATGTAATGAGATGGTTTTATATGACAATTACAATGATACACAAAAACTGTGCATGTGACATAAAAAGTTTGATTTTTATTTCCTGAGTAAAGAGAAGAGATGGAAAGTCCCTTTCCTTTTTTTTTTTCTCTTTTCTAATGAGAGATCTGATCAAAACAGCACACACTTGTAAAGATTCAATTTCTTGCCCTATTTGTAGTACTGCATTAAACTAGCAAGGAGTCTGAAAGCAAACAGGCCACTTAGGAAGTAATTGTCATGTGAAGCATCAGAATGACAATGGTGCTGCCAGTGTACAAACACAGAAAGAAAAGTCAGCCAATTCCAGTGGCTGCTACAGCTGCGGCTTGAAACTGGAGCAAGAAAAGGATGGAGTGTTAGTTAGCCACGGAGGGAAGTGAAAGGAAACATTTTCTCAAGTTAACTTCAAAAGCTGGTAATATTGTCTTTGATAACAGCAGTAGAAAAATTCAGTGCCTCTGTAGATGCCCTGGTGCTGGTGTTGAGTTTCGGTTTTAGTAGGAACGTTTATGAGTAAGAAAAAAACAACAAATTCCAGAGTTTCTGTAATTTGGTAATACATTTTAACAAAAGGACCTAGGCCTAGGGATTAGAAGCTCCTGTCATATTCGGAGGTCCACCAACAGCCACTTCTCTGTGCCTCCTTTTCTGTGTCAACAGGCTGAGTGCAACCATACTTCTCTCCCAGGGATATTCACTGTGAGGTGGGGAAGTGATTAGGGCCTCCTGAGAAGGAAATGGACATAGAAATCCTAGATTCATTATGCTCTGCTCAATAATAACCTACTCACAGGGGAACAATGGCAAGGGTTGAAACATCTGAGAAACTGTGCCTAGAAGAAACAGAATAAGACACTTTTGTGATGAAAACAAAACTGGTCTTTTGAGGAGAGAGGGGAAGAGTAAAATCAAAAGGGCTCCTTAGTACCTTTTTGGTCATCTTGAAGTCTAAAACAATGATGCATGCCTCTAAGTACCCCCTTTTCCCATTTTCATTCACTAAGCTCATTAGACCCTAGAATATGAGTGAAATCATATTCTGCAGGTACCTGGAACAGATGCAATGAAAGGGGCAAAATTTAATTAGATGTTCTTTCACTTTTGCAAAGGCCACTTGGATTTTTCCCTGTAACACAATTGTACTAACCTTGCTCTCTGTAGAGAATTCTGTTTTTAATTTTCTTAAATTGATAGAAAGAAAAAAGCATTTGCTTTTATATTACTGTTTAAAATTTACATTAAATTTTCCGTGGGAAACAATAATAATTTTTTTTCAAAGATTGAAAGGAATCACTAGGGTTGTAGATTTTTCCCAGTTTCTTTTTTCCATATATATATATATATTAACCTGCTGATGTTTTACAGAACTGAAATAAACTGATAAAATTATACATTCAATCAAGAGAATAAATATATCCACAATTATGATCCAAAAGATGACCTATTCCTTTATCTGAATTATTTATTTTTCAAGTAGATTACCTAATTAAACTCATCTAGTCTTTTCCAGGAGATCTCCAAAAAGCACATCAAATCATTCAGGCTGTTCCAGTTTCCCCAAATGCAAAGAAATCATAAAAGACCATGTGGTTTCTAAATATGTGCTGTCAAGTAAAATCAGTTGAAAAAACAGAAGTTGACTTCTCTCTCCTCTGTATGTTTCTTCTGGTACAGACGAGAAAGCTAGAAGATGGCAAGTTCCATTTTCATATGTAGTGTATCGGGTCACAGTCCGGTTTGAAATCCAACAGGAAATCCACAAAAAATTTGCAAAAATCTAAAGCATATTCATGTTGAAAACCAAAGGGATTGATGCTCTAAAATATTGAAAGTGAAATGGGAGAGTGTCTGAAGATCACATATTTGGAAGTTTATCAGAAACTTTACAACTAAATGCATTAGTATTATAACTTGCACCAATGATCTAGAGAGTAAAAATAGACTAAATATTTGGAAGTGTTAAGTATACAAAATATTGGAGATAGAAACTTCAACAACAATAAAAATTTCTCTAGATACCACATCAAGTCTTGTTTTTTTAAAAATCAGCAATAAAAATATGCAAACTCATCCTAAGTCTTCCTAGATTAAGACATATAATAAATGCAAAACAGGAAGACTGGGATCAGCTTTCAGAAGAGTATTTATTCAGTCCTTTGGCTGGAGTGTAAGAATGAAAAGTCATCCAGATCATTGCTGTCAGAGTTGTGGGATGATTTTATAAACTAAATGAAAATGCCTAAAAATTCAAAAGAAAAATTAAGTGTATATCTGACATGTGTGCGATCACAGACAAAGTCATTTATTTAGGTACAACTTCTCTCTCACCAAACTATGCTTTATTTTATTTCTCTGAGGAAGCATCACACATTCAGCTCAAAATAAGTAGCTCTTTAGTGTGCTGTTATTTTGTAGTGAATTGGTCACAAAGAGCTCTGATTACAGGCCTGCATGGTTTAGCAGTCAAGGTGTCAGGCTCAGAGACTTAGGAAGTTAGACTCACCTATTAGAATCACATTGTGCTCTCTATGTGCAAGTAATTTCCAGGATTCAAACACTTCCATTTAGTTGCACTCCAAAATCACTTCCTTTCCTTTATTCTTTTACTTAACAAGCCGTAAAATTAACAGAACCAGTTTTAAAAGTGGCCACGTTGTCTGATGTTTTAGACTTTTTCACTTTTATTTATTTCGTTTTGGAAACAGGGTATTGCTCTGTATCACAGGACTTCTGGAGTTTACAATCCTAGTGCCTCTGTTTTTGGAGTAGCTGAGTATTAAATAGAAAGAAAAAAGAATGCATGTTGTAATCAAATAAGTGAAGCCTGGTGCTGAAGAGTGTTTATTTTATAACGTGAGATAATTCTTCTGTGCAGCGCAAAGTAGCTCTACATCCTCGTCTCAGAATGGGCTTATCTTTGAGATATTTTACTTAAGCCAGGGGAATGTGGTGCAGTTTCTCACAAATAGTTTCCACAGACTCCCTGGCATTCTAAATCCTGAGCATGTGCCTAAAAACACACATGACTGTGCATACATTGGTGCATATGGTATTTCAGTGGAGTATGCTGAGAAAAAACAATCTAGTTTCTACTGGGATCCAGAAAATCCTTAGGTAACACTGAGAATTAAGGCAAATAACACACACACTTTCATCCACAGTCCAGAGGTCTCTAATGATTTATCAACACTGTGCCAGCCAAGAGCCAGGGACAGCACAGGAGCTACTCATTCTAGAACTTTAGATATCTTACTTTGGCAAATTATAGGATACATAGGGGAGAGCTCCAGTAGTACAGGGATTTGTGAAAAAATTATATATATACACATTGCTTGAAGATCCTTTGCTCACATTTGGCTAGTTCCTACAGAACCTTATTTCTTCATCACAATCTATGTTTCTTATTTCCAGTTGCTTCTCAAATAATTGTCATTAGTGGTTATCTAATAATAAGGACACATCGGCTACTGAGTTGGATTTTTACAGAAGATAATATATAAGTGGAAGCAGTAAAACTATGAAATGCTAAGGTATTTGTTCTATAGCTGTTGTTCATCTTCCCTTTTCCTCATAACACATACTCCATAAATATAGCCTGTCAAGCCTGGCTCTGCTTAACACAATTTTTCTTAAGCAATGCAGATTGCCACACTTGTGGAATAAAGAAGATTTTAACATATTCTTGACAACTTGAGGTGAGTTGGTGACAAAGCTAATTTAACTTCCCATAGATTGGCTGTAGCATATAAAGTAATATTCGTATAAGTACAGGTATAAATTCCACTGAAAGACACCATGCAATATACACAATTTCAGATTTATGCCTGGTTTTCTGTTTGAAATGTTTCTAACATAGTACACCTATTCAGTGATTTAATCTTTACATGTTTGGCCAACAGCTCTAAAAAGCCAAAAGGGCTTCTATTAACTTTTATTCTCTGATGTGTTGGGCCTTATCTAACAATATTTCTTGAAATTTTCCTAATTTATTTTATCTTTTCTACTAAAGAATTTAAAAATCCAAAGCATGAGTATGATAAAAGGAGGTATATATAGGGCAGAAATATTGCTTGGTTACTAACAAACTGATGATTTGAATTTAATCCCTGGACACCATAGAATGGAATAAGGAAACCAATTCCTTCATATCCCCCTCTGGTTTCCACACTGCCATTGTGGCAAACACATATGCACACACACACACACACACACACACACACACACACACACACACACACACACACACACTCAGATAATAAATTAAAAGGAATCTAGGGTTGAAAATATAGCACAGTGGATGATCACTTGCCAAGCATTTATGAGGCCTTGTTCAAAGTTTCCAGAATGACCAGTACCACTGTTACAAATGTTTCCCCAGA
The DNA here is from genome assembly GCA_004026605.1 of Ondatra zibethicus. Classification (NCBI taxonomy): domain Eukaryota; kingdom Metazoa; phylum Chordata; class Mammalia; order Rodentia; family Cricetidae; genus Ondatra; species Ondatra zibethicus. Next base: position 3,326 of record PVIU01026340.1, on the reverse strand, counting down.
ATTTTTGAGAAAGTTGAGGACACCCTCAAAACAACTTGTTCTATCTATCTTCTTTCATCTATGATCTAGCTGTTTGTCCATCTATCATCTGTCTAGTCTAGTATCTAACAAAATATCATCTTTCGGTTACTCAGGCATAAGTTTTAGCTAAAAACATAAGACATTTCAAGTGAGGCCTCTACAGTCTAGAAAATAAGTAGCTCTGATCTTTTCAAAAGAGTTGCCTTATATCACTATCAAAGAGAGTGCCTGATTTAATCATTCTTTAGCCCGTGACAGCTCAATTATCACATATTCAGAAGGAATGTGAAATAAAGAGCACAAGGACATATATGTGGAAGCCACAAGCCCTCTGAGAATTTCTGTGTACATAAGAACTTTGTTTGATACAAGCAGATTCCTCACAAAGCACATTAGGGCAGACCATAAAATACCATTGTGTAGATTTTGAGGGAGTGCTGATGGAGCAAAGATCATACTGACAAATGAAATGAAACACTATAAATAAATGACTTAACTGCCATTAGAATAGGTTATATGTTTAGGGAATATGATTTCATCCAAATAGAAGAGGCTTAGCATAGACTACTGACTGCCTGTATTTAGTCATTTTCTTCTTGGGCACACAAGGGGTAGTCAATCCAAATTACCCTTCCTATACAACTCTCTCCTTGTCTCCTGCTTTTTGTTTGCCTATTCATCCCTTGTACAAAGCCTAGCCTATAGAAGGAGTGGCTTGGGGGCACCCCGAGGCATCTCACAACAATGGCTTTGAGTCCTCCATTTAACTCTTCAACTGATTAATATTCTGTGTAGCCAGAAGCCAGCCTGACTCAGGGCCTTGGCTTAAAGAGCAGATGGATTATGGCCACTGCTCCTCAATTGATTCATTATTTAGGCCATTAATTTTCTTCTCACCAAAAACATCTGGCGTCTGATGCTTGGGGATAAACTGATATTAGCTGCAAGCAAGTTTAATAACAGGTTCATCATCTATGATTGCAGGTTAAAACCACAGACAAGTTCAGAAAGCATGTATTTCAAAAGAAAGGACACAGTATAAACAACTTCATTTAGAGACAATCTAGGAGAAGGAATTCAGTTTACACTGCTATTTTTTTTAGTAATATTCTATCTACTTTTTGGCATTTTTACATTATGGGTCATTGTGCATGCAAACTTCAACATGTAATAGACATATAAAGTGGATTAGTAAACTGTCACTCCTGCCTGAAATTCCCCCTAGGTCCAGGTGATAATATAATAGACAAATAAAATCACTTTAGGTTGCAGGATTGTTAAGGATAATTGGAATAGGACTTATTTTTGTATTGCATGACTTTTCATGTTTAATAGCCTTATGTCTCTACTTTCAGATATTAGTAACTCACATTTTTATTATCAACCGAATCTTTGCCAAATACTTAAATGGATGTACTTTGCGAATATGCTAGCCTCTCTCTAACTTCCTCTGAAATGAAAACTTCTATTTTTAAATGTTTGTTTTTAAGAATTTTATCCCACCAAAAACCTAGCTTGAGGAAGAGTTCCACTATTCATCATTTACAGCTTTAGAATAAATCCGTCCTGCCTCCAATAAGAGATTTGCTGTCACAAACTACTATTTTACTGGGACGTGAAAGGTCTCTGGCAAAGGTGTCATTAAAGGCATAAAATATGCACACAATGTGTGGGAAACATACCCATGTATATGTGTGTATTTTCCTGCCACCCCTGAGAACTTACGTACATGGATTGCTGGCTAGCCTTCCTCTGTGTCTTTCAGCAGGCAGGTGTTTGGCACCAATCTATAAGAAGGCAAATATCCAGATTGGTTGCCAAAAACAAACAGTTGTGTGGGTGGGCCTAGCATGACATTCACAACAGGCATCTGGCTTGGAACATCCCTGTGGGCTATAGCTTCAACATGTTTTCAACCACTACTCCTCTGTCCCATGCAATGCTTGCTGGAAAGCTGCCCAAAGGTGAATTTTCCAAAAGGGGTGAATGAGCCTGCACCGATCAGCCTCAGGTTTGTAAACCAGCACGCCCTCCAACTCCTAATTCATCAGAAGCTAGGAGGCAGAGACAAGAGCCATTTACTAAGCTAGGGAAGTCTCTATAGAAATGACTGGTTATTTTAAAGTCGGAAACCCAAGCACGTAGAAAATTTATTTAAATGTATTCTAAAGCAAATAAACTCTTCTCTCAATTTTCTTTGAACCATTCTAAAAGGGATCCTGCCTCTTCTCTCTTTATATTTCTCTTCTTCTCTCTCCTCGGCAATGTTGTTATAGGTTGGTTTTCTTTTTAAGGATGAATAAAAAACATCTGGTTATGTGCAACACAAAAAAATGAAGAAGATAAAGGAAGGAGCAAAACCAAGTCTGTCTTTCACGGCTAAAGTCAAAAACAAACCAAAAACGCTTTATGGGGCATTTTAACAATTGGGGTGGTCAAAGTAATTTCTGAGGTTAAAAAAAAGTTCAGCTAGCACCCCATCCCCACAACGGACGACATTCAGGGAACTGTTGCAGAGTTGATAAACTGCCTTAGAACTGTAAGGATGTGCAGTTTCTGGGTTTTGTGATTTCACAGACCAGAAAAACTTCAAGAAAATGTATCTTTTACAAAGGCAGGGTTGTAATTCTTTATTCTGTCAAACAGTTTAATGTCATCTACTGGTACCTTAACCTGATGCAACAAAGATTATTTTAGCTTCAAATTAAGATAAAATGACTATGACTTCAGAGGAAAATATTTATTATTATACTATTAGTCATTTAGTTGTTCTTATTTTCTGTGGCACACATATCTTAGCACACACATGAAGAGCTTCTGGCACATAATTTATCTGAATTTTGAAGAATACCACAGAAATCCTCTGTCCCAAAGCATGTGTCTCTCTTTAGTGTCTTTTATAAAGGACTCAATTCAAGATGCCATTGTTTTTTACCGCTGAGTAGTATTCTAATGAGTATATAATCCACACTTTCTTGACATCTTGAATTTTACATATATATGGATGGAAATAGAAAATGCTATCCTGAATGAGGTAACCCAAACCCAGAAAGATGATTATGGTATGTACTCACTCATTAGTGGACCCTAGCTATAAAATAAAGGACACTAAGCACTTAGCTCACAAGCCCAGAGAAGCCGAATAGCAAGGTGAACGCGAATAGCAAGGTGAACCCAAAGAAAGCATATACAGATCCTCCTGGAAGTTGGAAGCAAACAAGATCATCAAGCAAAAGTTGGAAGCCAGGGGGTGGGGATAGAGATGGGTGGTAGGGGAGCAGGGGAAGGGGAGAGGGGGAAGGAGA
>PVIU01026339.1:0-22072 GCA_004026605.1 Ondatra zibethicus | reverse complement strand
AGCTTCTGTAAAAAAAAGGACATGGTCAGCAACACAAAACATCAGCCTACAGAATGGGAAAAGATCTTAACCAATCCCACATCAGAGAGAGAGCTGATATTTAAAATATACAGAGAACTCAAGAAATTGGTCATCAAAAGAACAAATAAGCCAATTTAAAAAAATGGAGTACAGACCTAAATAGAGAACTCTCAACAGAGGAATCTATAATGGCTGAAAGACACTTAAGGAAATGCTCAGCATCCTTAGCCATCAAAGGAATGCAAATCAAAACAACTCTGAGATTCCATCTTACACCTGCAAGAATGGCCAAGATAAAAAACACTGATAACAACTTATGCTGGAGAGGTTGTGGGGTAAAGGGAACACTTCTACATTGATGGTGGGAGTGCAAGCTGGTACAGGCCCTTTGGATATCAGTATGGCGATTTTTCAGAGGATTAGGAAACAGCCTTCCTCAAGACCCAGCAATATACCCAAAGGATGCTCAATCGTGCCACAAGGACATGTGCTCAACTATGTTCATAGCAGCATTGTTTATCATAGCCAGAACCTGGAAACAATCTAAATGCCCCTCAACCAAAGACTGGATAAGGAAAATGTGGTACATTTATACAATGAAGTACTACACAGCAGAAAAAAATAATGACATCTTGAAATTTACAGGCAAATGGACGGAGCTAGAAAACATCATTTTGAGTGAGGTAACCCAGACCCAGAAAGACAATTATCAAATGTGCTCACTCATAAGTGGTTCTTAAATATAAAGGAAAGAAAACCAGACTACAAATCACAATCCAAGAGAACCTAGACAACAAAGAGGACCCTAAGAGAGACATACATGGATCTAATCTACATGGGAAGTAGAAAAAGACAGGATCTGCTGAGTAAATTGGGAGCATGGGAACCATATGAGAGGGTTGAAGGGGAGGGAAGAGGAAGAGAGGGGAGCAGAGAAAAATGTATAGCTTAATAAAATCAATTAAAAAAAGAAAAGAAAAAAGAGTGAGAAACCTTGAGTGCTAGTTAATATCTCTCACAGAGACTTCATTGACTGGAGTCCTTATGGCTCCCATCAGGGGAAATACTCTCAAAGTTAAGATGGAGGCGGTATAGTTTGAATGGTGCTGGGAGGGTATATGGTTTTCCTTGATGTTAAATAAATGATCCTGCTGTATACCTTCTACCTGAAAATAAACAAATAAAATGACTTATTCATCATAAAAAAAAAAGCCAGACAAGACTTTGAGGTGAAAATGTCACAGAATGGTACAGGCTATTTCAGTGTGATGGCCTGACTTGTGTGACGTCTGACACTTGATTTAGCTAGGTTCAATTGTATGAGGTCCTGGGAGAAACAGAAAAGTCAGATTAAATGGAGCTCTAAGAGACAAGTCTAAAAATGCCAACACTGCATGTTGTGTTCATACCTGGGTGTTATTGAGATAAACTAAATAGTTTGTATGTCACATGCTTCTTGAAATGTTTGAGACACTGAAAATGATTCTAATTTTCTTTAGAAGATAGATATCTGATATCAAGGGAAGTTACATAATTTTTTAATACCACAATAGTAGATTTGGCTAATTGAAAAAAAAAATCTTCATTCTCTGAGGTCTCAGTTCACAAGCTGATTGAAGCAACCACATACCTGCCTATATCTCATAATTTTGTGAACCAGCAATCATACATGCTTGAGTTTTGTTAGGCTAGTTGGTTTTGGCTTGGGGGATTTATTTATTTATTTATTTGCTTATATGCAATACATATGGTACTGACTTGCATAATATTAATAACATAAATAAACTATATTTAAGCTTTATTGCCTTCCATTTCTCCTATATACCACCCTCTACTAATCTTATTCCTTCCTTTACCAAATCATTCTTTTGATGTCATGCTATATATTTCTCATATCAAAATATAATCTAGGATTCATGAAGATAATAAAGTATGTTATGTTTATCTTCTCTGAATCTGGTTTTGTTCAATTAATGTATTGATCTCTAGTTTGCACCATTTTCAGGCAAATAACATTTCATTAATCTTGTAGATAGCTAGAAGTAAATTGTGAGCAATTATTACATTTTATTTATCCACTTACATGTTAATGAACATGCAAGTTGTTTTTTATGCCAGTGCCATGCAAGGTTTGGTGCTATAACTCTGTAGTAACACTTGCAATTATTTATTATGATACTTTCTGCATCTTGACTTTGCTCAGGATTCCATATGAATTTCGTGGTTTTTCTATTTCTGTGAAGAAGATCATTGGCTATTTTACAAGATTTCCACTGATTTCTGTAGCCAATTTTGATAATACATCTTTGATAATACACTAGTTCATGGGTGTCTTGAACCTTCTAAAATATTCAATTTTTCTTCAGTTTCTTGAAATTTTCATTGTAGAGGTCTTTCACTTCATCAATTAGTTTTGCTCCTAGTTATTTTTTCCAGGCTATTTTGGGATGTATACTCTATATTCCTGACTCCTTTTTGAGCATGTTCATTATAAACATAAAGGAAAGTATTGATTTTTCTATTTTACTGAAATTGTTTATCAGTTCTAAGGGTTTTCTTGTGAAGTCTTTACATCCTAGGAATAATATTATTTCATCTGTTAATAAGGACACTTTGACTTCTACCTTTCCCACTGATACCTTTTTGATATACCTTCTCTTATGATAGCGCTTTAAAGAAGACTGTAAACTAATTAGTTGTCTCTCATTTGGCATGCACTACTGTACATGCATAATGAATAAAATTAAATTAAGTGGACACCTTTGTCTCATTGCAGTTTTTATTAAAAATGTTTTCAGCTTTACCCCAATTTGTATATTTTAGCTACAATTTTGTGATATGTAGTCTTTCTTAGATTAAAATATGTCCCTTCTACTTTAGTCCCCTATGTGTATTTAATCATGAAGCAATGTTGGACTTTGTCAGAGGACATTTCTTTATCTATTGAGATGACTGTGTAATTTCTGTTACAGCCTCCAGTATTAGAAACTGACAAATAAAGACTATGAAAAGCATCAATCACTAACAACTTCAAGTTCCATAAGAAATCCACTCAGAATTCTAATGATACTTTCCAGAGCCTATGGGAAGATAACTACACATAACTGCTTTTAATTTGATTTATCAAAAACAAGATGCAGTTTTATTTCATACTTGAGTATTACAAGGAAGCAAAGTAGTTCTTTATAAAAATATCACTAATCAGTCATTGTGCTGTGGTCCTAGGAAAAGCATCAGAGAACTTGTTAGAAATACCACTTCACTCAACTTCATATGGAAAAGCAAAAATCCCAGGATAGCCAAAACAATCCTATACAATAAAAGAACATCTGAAGGCATCACAATCCCTGACTTCAAACTCTACTACAGAGTTACAGTACTGAAAACAGCCTGGTGTTGGCATAAGAACAGAGAGAGTGTTCCAGGTGTTCCGTGAGTTAAGGCGGTCAGATGCTTAAAAGAAATCCCACACTACCTCAAAATAAGAAATAGGTATTTATTAAAGGGTAAACTCACAAATCAGAATTCTCCACTTAACCAGTTGAATCACGCAACCCAAAGGAGCAGCCAACAAGAGTAAAGGGCCTCATGCACACTCGGCTTCCCCATAAATAGTAAGAGAGGCCACACCCCAATAGGCGGGCTAATACAAGCTGTAATACATCCTACAGCACAGGAGGACCAATGGTACCGAATAGAAGACCTGGATATCAATCCACACATCTTCCAACACCTGATTTTTGACAAGGAAGCAAAAAATATCAAATGGAGAAAAGAAATCATATTTAACAAGTGGTGCTGGCATAACTGTATAGCAACATGTAGAAGAATGAAAATAGACCCATATCTATCACCATGCACAAAACTCAAGTCCAAATGAATCAAGGACCTCAACATAAAGCCAGCCACACTGAACCTTATAGAAGAGAAAGTGGGAAGTACACTTGAACGCATTGGCACAGGGAACCACTTCCTAAATAGAACCCCAGCAGCACAGACACTGAGAGAAACAGAAAACTGAAACTGAAAAGCTTCTGTAAAGCAAAGGACACGGTCAACAAGACAAAACGACAGCCTACAGAATGGGAAAAATCACTAACCCCACATCAGACAGAGACCTGATCTCCAGAATATACAAAGAACTCAAGAAATTGGACACCAAAAAGATCAAATAATCCAATGAAAAAAATGGAGTACTGACCTAAACAAAGAACTCTCAACAGAGGAATCTAAAATGGCTGAAAGACACTTAAGAAAATGTTCAACATCCTCAGTCATCAGAGAAATGCAAATCAAAACAACTCTGAGATTCCATCTTACACCTGTAAGAATGGCCAAGATCAAAAACACTGATGACAACTTATGCTGGAGAGGTTGTGGGGAAAAGGGAACACTTCTGCATTGCTGGTGGGAATGCAAGCTGGTACAACTGCTTTGGATATCAGTGTGGCGATTTCTCAGAAAATTAGGAAACAACCTTCCTCAAAACCCAGTAATATCACCATCCAAAGGATGCTCAATCATGCCACAAATACATGTGCTCAACTATGTTCATAGTAGCTTTATTTGTCATAGCCATAACCTGGAAACAACCTAAATGCCCCTTGACCAAAGAATGGATAAAGAAAATGTGGTACATTTACACAATGGAGTACTACACAGCAGAAAAAAATAACAACATCTTTAATTTTTCAGGAAAATGGATGGAGCTAGAAAACATTATTTTGAGTGAGTTAACCCAGACACAGAAAGACAATTATCATATGTACTCACCCATAGGTGGTTTTTAAACATAAAGCAAAGAAAGCCAGCCTACAAACCACAATCCTGGAGAACTTAGACAACAATGAGGACACTAAGAGAGACTTACATAGATCTAATCTGCATGGAAGTAGAAAGTAGAAAAAGACAAGATCTCCTCAATAAATTGGGAGCATGGGGACATTGGGGTAGGATAAAAGGGGGGAGGGGAGAGGTAAGGAAGGGAGCAAAGAAAAATTCTCAATAAATATCAATTAAAAAAAAAGAAATACCTCACCAAGGCCAGATGGACTGGGACTGAACGAGCATGTGATCGAAACAGACTCTCTGAATATGACTGACAATGGGGACTGACTGAGAAGCCAATGATAATGGCACTGGGATTTGATTCTACTGCATGTACTGGCTTTTTGGGATCCTAGTCAGTTTGGATTCACACCTTCCTAGGCCTGGATGGAGGCGAGAGGGCCTTGATCTTCCCACAGGGCAGGGTAACCTGCCCTCTCTTAGGACTGGAGGGGAAAAGGGGAGTGGGGAAGCGGGAGGGAAATGGGAGGAGCAGAGGAGGTGGAAATTTTGAATGGTACTATTTATAATGCAATAATAAAAAATTAAATGTGAAAAAAAAGAAATACCACTTCACAGACCCTATGAAAGATGACTCAACCAGTACCTTTTAGAGTAGGGGTCCAACAATCTCCATTTGAACTCCAGTGATTCAAATGTATGTCAAATGTGAAACCCTTATCTACAGACCACCCGAAAGCATTCTCTACAGTTCTGCCATCAAAGTTAAAACATTGTAGTAATATTTCAGATCCAACTGAAAAAAAAACATTGTAGTAATAGAATAAGAATAAAATGAGCAATATAAACTTCAAAGGTTTATAAAGCATGTAGAGAAATAATCTTGCTATCTGCAGTGAAGTATCCAGAATCCTGGAAATCTGCAGAGCTCTTCTGAGGTAAACAATCTCAAATTATACTCCAAAGAGAAAGCAATAGGTATCTTGCTATTAATACAAGTTGAAGCACAGTCTCTGAGCTACTTTGAACCAAGTATCTTTACTCGCTCTTTATTTATATGTACCAGGAATGACAACGTAATATAAAATTCTGCCATTGATACCAATCTGAAATAGTTGTTGCCCATTGTGGGAATCCAGGAGAAAGAGGCAGAAAGGAAGAAAGAGTTAAGTGTCACCTTTGAAAAGTCCAGAAGGCATTTGAAGTGATCATCTAAGGGTGCCTCACTAGAGTTTGGGGAAGGCCGTCTAAATTACTGTGCTCTGGAGGAGGATTCAGAAGACAAGTAAATGATTATGTATTACAGTGTGATTTGTAGAAAGACTGCAGGGTTACACTGTACAGAAACATGGTTGCTCCTGAACCTTGTGATCTTGAAACCCTGAAATGTACTAGTAGGTTTGAAGGGCCGAACCAGAAGCCTTATTTATCATCTGGTATGTGAGGCAATAATGCATCAGGGTTCCTCAGCATCAGCACCACTGGATTTGAAATTGATGATTCTTTCTTGTGGATGAAAGAAAATTAGATCCTTTGGTGGCAACTCTACCCTTACTAACTGAATAGCAAGTGCACAGCCCAGTTACATAAAACAAAACGTTCTCCAAATACTGCCAAATGTCCAACAGAGAAATAGATACAAAAGCAGTCCTGAGGGAGACACTCAGCCTTAAATGGGTTGTAGGATATAAAATATAATGGTTAAATTTTTATAAGCTATAAAATATAATGGTTAAATTTTCATTTAACTGAAATTCAGTATGTAGCATTACATTTATATGCAAGAATCTTTAAAACTACTATGTTCAGGCTCAATCCAGATGGGCCACTTAACTAGTTTCACAAGTTGTACAAATTTACACTAGTTACTTGTTTTCATGATAGTTTACCCATTAGATGTGATTTTTTTTAAAGAAAGCACAGATATTATTTCATAGCGATAAGAGAAAATGTAAGATACAGAAGGAGTTTAAAAGAGTATTTTATAGAAGATGCCATGGGAATGTCTAAGCAATAAAAAGATTTAGAATGGGAAATGGAAAAGGCAGAAGATCAGACTACAGGCAAGGGGTGCGTATGAAACTTGATTTTATCTTGAGAATTTCCTCAGTGTTTTGAATAACGGAGTCATCCTGTCTCTCTTGAATTCATAAGGATTTCTAAATTTATGTTTATAGTAGGCTGATATAAGAGTATTCATCTAATTTAAAAGCCACTCCTCTCCAATGGTAGCAAAATGAAACAACCATAAATTTGGAATTCTGAGATTTTATTGTCACTAACTTTGAAGATAATGGAGTCCATATGGAAGACCTATGAACATGTAGATAGGTGTGTTCACATGTTATGAGTATGTCTCTGTGTGCACACTCATATGAAAGGTAGAAGTCTACACTGGATGTCTCCTTCTGTCATTCTGCAGCTTAGTTTGTGAATCAGATCCCACTGAACTTGAATTCCATTGTCTCCCCCTTCTCAGTGCTAGGGATTCCCATGTCTCTACCTTCTCAATTCTAGGATTGAAGATATGTGCTAGTATTTCTAGTTTTGCAGGGATGTTGAATCTGAACTAAGATCCCCATGATTACACAGCAGACACTGTACGGACTCACTCATCTTTGTAGCCCCCATAAGAACAACATTTCATTGCTGCGCCTGAACCTCTGTCAGCAGCAGCAAGGATATAAAACTTGAATTCTATAACTGCAAGGTGTTAAATTATGTCCAGAATTTGACTGAGCTTACAAATGAATCCTTCTCCTCACCTCTACATCAGAGTCTAGCTCAGCCAATGGTGGATTCTGGCCTTGTGAGACCAAGGGCAGAGAAACTAGTTAGGCTTACCCATGACCTCCAGAACAGCTAGATAACAAATTGATGCTGTTTTAAGCTGGTGTGTTTGTGGACATTAGTTATACAGCACTAAAAACTAATACAATTCTTTTAGCAGCTGATGAATGTTCATCTTAACTAGGATTCTACAAGCAATGTTATCTGAAATCATACCCACTATTTTGCACATCCATTCTGTAATGAATATGTATAATGCAATACCCATTAGAATGACTTCAGAAACAATTACAGTAACCACAAGCAATGCCATGGATAAATCTCATACAAATCATGTTAAAAGGGAAGAAGGAAAAATGAAAGGCCTAGAGAAATACATATCAGATTATTCCATTTATAGAATACTAAGAAGTATCAAAATTAAATCATCATGTTTCTGGAATGCATATAGGGACATACAGCAAAACAGTATGCACAGAAAAACAACAAAATTATTGCCAATAAATTCATGACAAGGTTACCTTTGAGAGAAGGAAGAGAATAGTGATGGGAAGGAAAGTATATGGAGGCAGCAGCATTTTTGGCAGTGGCAGCATATTGATCACTAGAAGTAACACTCTTTTTATATATTAAGTGAACTAAAGTCAATAAAAGACACTGAGCACTGTATGTTCCATTCTATATTAGTGCATATTCAAAGAAACTCATGGAAGCACTAAAGTGGAAAGTGAGTGGGAAGTACCTTGCAATAAATGACTGCTTTGAGTTCAGAGTCTGGTCTTTCTCTGGTCACAGATGCTTTGCTGGCATATCTGGGAGATGTAAATGGAAAGCTATGCTTGCTTAAAACTCCTTGTCATTTCTTATCTACCCTGGATTCCTGAAATGGGCTGTTTTCACTTCCCCTGTCTCTCTGAGTGTATGTTCAAGAAGAATCACCATAATTTGAACATGGGCATGAATTATTTCTGAAGGAGCTCCTGGCTGCTCTGACTCACCATCTTGGCTATTTTCTTGAATCATTTCATTTGCTTCTGTTCTTTGCTTCTCAAAAGGCACAGACATGTTGCCAAGAAGGCTGATACTAATGCATCCAGCACTGCTACTGCACCCATCAGCTTCCCCTTTTAGACTAATATGATGGAACAGAAGCAGTAATAAAGATGAACTGCTGGTTGTTGTTCCTTTCCCAATCCTGGCCAAGGCAAAATAGTCCTTTTCTGTTATGTATTATTACCAATTTTTCCCTAATAAATAAATACAATTGCAACTTTGTGCCATTAATGATATTCACAGGTCTATGGTATTTGGCAGGAAGGAGGCTGGATGTCCATTAACTCTGGTATCCAAAGCCGAGACAATGCGGACACTATGGGAGACTTACATAGATATAATCTACATGGGAAGTAAAAAGTAGGAAAAGACAAGATCTCCTGAGTAAATTGGGAGAATGGGGACTTGGGGGGGATTGGAGGGGGTAGGGGAGAGGTAGGGAGGGGAGCAGAGAAAAATGTAGAGCTCAATAAATAGCAATAAAAGAAGAAAGAAAGAATAAGAGCATTGACCATTCCTTCCCATTGTGGCCTCCAAAATTAAAATAAACATACCTTTACCGTACAAAAGAATGTGTTGTCCTAGGCCTCCACTTTCTGACTCTGTCTCTGTCTGTCTCTGTTTCTTGATCTCTGTGTGTGTATATGTGTGTATGTACTTTGTTAGTATGGGTGTGTGTATGTGCATGTATATATGTATGTGGAGGTCAGAAATTTATGCCAAGAATCTTTCTTTCATTGCAGCCTGACTTTACTTTTTGAGATGGCTTCCCAGTTAACTTGATTCTCATGAACTGCACTAGATCATCTGGACAACACATTCCTTTCACTAGCTTCCATATCCTGCTGTAGCACTGGGGTTACAGTCACATGCCATTATGCCCAGATTGCTATGATATACACTTCTCAGATGATTCAGGAATAAGATGTATTGAGCAAGCCTACAATCCAATGAATATTTACATTGGAATTCAACCTTAACACCCTTACCAAATCAACCCATAACATTCTACAAATTATTTTTCCATATCAGAAAACCCATCCCCATAAAAATTCTGTATAGTATCCTCTGATCTTTATCCATGAAATTCTGCTGTGTTGTTTGATCTCTCCCCATGCAAACTAGCATCAAAACTAGCAGCACACCAGAATCTCTCCTCTTGAAATGCCTGATCCCTTATCCTTGTTGACTAATACTTCTACATGGAAACTTGGCTCTTCCTGTTTCTAAATGGGCTCCATGAATATATAATCAATACTGTAGAGTATTCCATATTCTGGGTAACTTTTCTATAATTTTTATCCTTCTATAAATTATATCTTAAGACTTAATTCTTAAATCTAATCATTTATTGATTAGTTAACTCTCACAAGCTTTGTGTCCCCACTGCGCTAGCATAGTTGGCTGGCAAAGTACCATTATAGGTCAAAGGGTTTATGGCTGCTTTAGTGTTTATTATAGTATGCAGAATAATTTTTAATAGTGTGAACAATACCTTTCTGACCAAGGACATGAGAAAATAGGAGAAAATCTTCTATGTAGGCACATGGTCAATACCCCCATCTTCAATGAATTGTGTAAAGTTTGTCTGGTGTGGGAGGTGCCAGACATTCTGCCAGGACACAGGAGAAAGCAACTGACAAACTGCTAATATAGGCAAAACTTTGAGATTTCCTGCTTCATAAAAGAAGTCTTCCAAATACTATGGGTCAATAGGCTAAAAATGGGTGTCCACAATGTTACAAAAAACTTTGGTTTACTGTCCAGATGGTGAGATGTCTCTATCAAATCTAGAGTTTTAAAAGTTGCTTACAATGCACTTCCTATTTACTTAGGTAATATTATATCCTTCTGGGGTCTTTGATGGTGTAAAAAATATATTGTTATAATTTTCCTTAATTATGATAAAAAATAAAATAGATATAAATATAACTGTAAATATTACTTAATACCTATATTTTATATGTTATTTTACTATGTTAAAGTTAAAACCTTCCTTTTTTATTTAAACAGAAAAGGGGAAATGGTGCGGGATGTCCTGTCTATGTGTTGCTTTTATTGATTAATTAAAAAAGAAACTGCTTTGGACCTATAGCAAGGCAGAACTTAGCTACATGGGGTAAACTAAACTGAATGCTAGGAGAAAGAAGGCAGAGTCAGTGAGAAGTCATGTAGCGCCACCGGAGATGGATGCTGGAATTTTACTTGGCAAGCCACAGATTCATGGCAATACACAGATTAATGGAGATGGGTTAAATTAATATATAAGAGCTAGCCTATAAAAAGCTAGAGCTGATAGATAGGCCAAGCAGTGATTTAATTAATACAGTTTCTGTATGGTTATTTCTGGTCTGAGCTACTGGATGGCCAGAAAACAAACAAGCAGGCTTCTACAACATTTGTCTTCTGCATTAGAACCTTTCTGCCAGTGTGTGAAGAGCAACCTATAGTCTTGACAAGAAACTGAGTCGTTTGGTGGTTTCCATGGAACCACTTTGGCCAACGATTCAAGTAATCCCAGAGCCAGAATCCTCATTTGGTGGCAAGAGATGGTCAGTTGGGGGTGCACCTCTTCCATTATTTGGCAATTTTATTTAGCTCAATCACCTGCCTACATTACAGGTATTTTTGGAAGCTTCAACTGTGTTAGGTCTCCATACTTACCCTCAAAAGACTTTTCCAATTATATCAACATGCAACTTACTCACATGACCACTAATTCTTTAATTGCATTCTGCTGTATTGGCATATGGTTATGTCATCTTTATTAAACTAAAGAACCAACTTCATACAAGACAAAATGTTTTCATTTTTAATTTTTTTTATTATTTGAAAACATGCTGGATATTGAATAGCACAGAGTTTCATAAGGATACCTATAACAGCTTTTAGGGGAAGGGAATTAACTTCATCCAACTTTAAAAATATAAATTATAGAAACTTTACGTAAAATGTGATTTAAAAAGTAAATTTTGGCACGTTTAGCATTGAGTAGTTGCTAGATGGTCAAAATGTACTTGTTAATTTGATTAATTGGTTGATTAAAATGAGATCAGTAATATGACTATCTTTTCCTGGAAACATAAAATGGAGAGGAGTTAAATGAAAGTATGAAGTTCCAAAAAGAATGATCTAAAATAAAATATGAAAAGTTCTTGTTTTTAGCAATTACTGAGGTGTTCACCACCCATCCCTTTCATCAGTGATAGGTCTTTAATGACTACTCCTGTTTTACAAGGATTGCATTTGATCTAGTCAATATCCTGAGAAATAAAACATACAACTCTTCTAGTTTTTTTTAGCAAAGCCAGATCTACAAAGATTGGATTAGCTTCATAATCCTGTTGTAATATGTAACCACTGTGGTAAAGGTCAAAGGCAGAACAATATGGATTAATGAATTTCTTATTCGTGAATGCCAGAAAGCTAGCTCTTTTTGGACCCAAATCCAGACCTTACAGAAACTATGTTCTACTGATTCTAAGCAGGGGTTTAATTGCTTCTTTTTTCTTAGTTTCAAGTCTCCCAGTATCCCTTAGCTCAGATTCCTATTCTCATTGTCGAGGTTAGTAGCAGTGTTGTTCCCTTCCTCCCACATTACCTCACTTTCTGTGCCTCTCCATTCCTTGCCTCCCTCAGTGTCTTCTTCCTAACTTCCTTCTTTCCCATCTTTCTCCTTCCTAACTCTTTTTGTGTTGTGACATCTCCTTACATTGGGCCCACACATATAATCTAAGAAAATTCTCTAACTTCAAAGTCCTTAAATTAATCCTACCAGCAAATTCCCTTTTGCCATGCACAATAACATATGCATAGGTTCTGGGAATCTAAATGAATCAGAATACCATTATTCTATACACCACAGCAATAAAATAATTTGTCTAAGATTCACCTTGCACGGAGGTAACAGTGGTGGTGTTTATAAATACTGGTTCCCCAAACTGTAGTCTCAAAAGCTACAGTAGAATGATTCCCTTGTTCTGTATGTTTTTCTCACATGATCCTCATTTCTTACAGGAATCCACGATAAATCAGGGGAAATTCATCAAAAATAAAACCTAACATTGCAAATTTTAAATCTCAATGTCATGTTTTAACAATATGCCACTCAAAAAAGCAGAATGAATATGCCCTCAGTGACATCTTCACTTAAATGGCAAAGCCTTAGTGACTCCTAACAGATCCCCATAATGCCAACAGGGAGGCTCACTTAACTTTGGAGAAGAGTGACGATAAGTTGGGATGACAATACTTTTCAAAGCTAAAATGAGAAGTTGAGTCCCTGAAGGACATAGTTCAATTCATGTTTCTAAATCCACAGGAATAGGAGAGTCTGGGTTCTTGATCCCTTAAAACCTGAGTGTTATGGAAGAGAAAATGGCAAGAGGCAGGTAGGCAAAACATATCAGAAAAATTCTTCCATGACATCTTTTTGTAGCATGCATTCAATATTTTCCCATAAACTTACACTGGCTAGAAGTAGTAAGGAGGAAGAAACTGCACAGGATGCCGAATACACACCCAAAATGGATAGTGTAATCTTGCTTGGAGCTTGTGTTATCTTGTGTTATCAAGATGTCATAACACATGAGAGTCAACTTTCTCAACTTTCAGCAACACTGGAATTTTTAGGACAGTTATAGTCAGTATAATTCTTAAGAACATTTTTTAACATATCAAATTAAAATTTTGTTTTCACAAGTTTCTAAGGTGGTTCTTATTTGTATTGCTATAAGTGCAACCTTTCATGGAGAAGGTGGTCTATGGAGGAAAGAGAACCATGAATAACAAAAACAGAAAACAGATATAGAACAAGTTTAATAGTTATAAATACTGAAATTTTAAAATAAGCAAAATAATATGCAAATTAAGTAATACTATTAGTACATCCTGCTCATAAGTACAAATTCCTATGGACTACTAACATTGAAATGGCCAAAGGAACCCAGGTAACACCTAGTTCCTAGCCAACACTTCTGTGTTCTCTATGAGACGCTCCAGTACAGATGTTCATTAAACAGGCCAAATGCACAAAACTCCTGAAGAACACTGTTCTCTGACTCTAAGGACATAGAAAGCTGCTTTCTGATTATGAGCACCTTGATAAATGATTTTAAAATAACTTCTTTATCATGTGCCTTTCTCTGAAGAAAAAAACTCAATATATTGATGTTGCCTATTGAGTTGCTCTCCTTTTAATCCCAAAGATTTAACCAGTGGAAGTCAATGTTCAGAGTGTTCACTGAAATATTCCTATTACTAATAAACACCCTAAGTTCATGTGTATGATGGTGAAAATAACTGGGCTCAATAACTGAGACTGACAAGAAACAATCAAGATCTGAGGGATGATTTCTTCTTTTGTAGTGAAGTACAATCTGAGTTTATCCTAGGGAAAGGTCAAAGACATCAATCCAGCTTCAAAAAGAAGTACAAATAAGATCTGTGTTTCAGTTTTCGTATGTCAGTCCAACTAACCCTTTAAGGATTCCGTGTCCTTAAAGATGTTTTTCCCCTTGCATATGTCACCATAGGTTCTAATTTTTTTATTAAATTTATATTTTACATGTCTCAGGTTCTAACAAGCAAGAACCCCAAAACAAAGGCAAATCCTCAATATTAGATGATTATTAGACAATAATACCTTTTTAGCAATCTTTTCTCCCACCCTTCCTTTCTCCTGTTCTGGTGATTAAAAAAAATGTTTCATTTTATGTCACAGCAAGGTTCTGAAAGGCATGAGAAAACCCAGGCCTTTCTTACCAAGCACTAGGTCTCCTTCTCAGCTTGGATGACTGCCCAAGGTTATTATGAACTGGGAAGAAAAGGCACAGTAGTGGGTTCTGCAGCACACATTGTAACTGCTCAAGGAGGCCATGCCACTGTGGGAAGTGACACAAAGCCACTGGCTTCAGATATCTTCTCTCATTATTAGCTCTAACAAAGAGTCATAGAAACAGACAGAAATGAGAGATAAACAGAGACAGAGGGAGAAAAATGACATTTTTAGATTATTGTGCATCTAGTATCATTCTCAGTTATTGTGATTCTTTGAGGAAGAAAACATTCACAAAAGCATCATCTATGTTGTGATGACCATACTATCACTTGATAACATTGGAATATCTGTAGGCAGAGACTGCTCATTTGTTTCCCAGCCACCCAGACCTGAACAATACTACAGAATAATAATACTATATTAATTATAACACTGTTTGGCCAATGGCTTAGGCTTCTTATTAACTAACTCTTACATCTTAAATTAACCCATTTCTATTAATCTGTGTATCACCCAAGGCTGTGGCCTACCAGCAAAGTTCCAGGATGTCTGTCTCCTTAGGCAGCTATATGGCGTCTCCTTGACTCTGCCTACCTTCCCTCTATATCTCTGTTCAGATTCCCTGCCTAGCTTTCCTCAACTAACCCATTGGCTGAAACAGCTTCTTTAATAACCAATGGTAATAAAACATATTCATAGCATACCGAGGGGAATACCACATCGCCTCCCCTTTTCTGTCTGAATAAAATGGAAGGTTTTAACTTTAACATAGTAAAGGTACATATAAAAACCAGGTAACAAGTAAGCATTACAATTAAAATATATCTATTTTATCTTTATCATAACTAAGGAAAACTGTAATTATAACTCTGTCAAAGACCCCAGAAGGAAATAATATTACCTAAGTAAACAGGAATGCATTGTAAACAAATTCAAAAACTCTAAAAATGACAGACATCTCGCTTCCTGGACAGTCACCCAAAGTCCTTCTGTAACATTGGGGCATCTATCTTCAGGCAATAGGTCCATAGTATCCAGCAGACTTTTCAGTGAAGCAGAAAATTTGAAGAACGGCTTTGCCTTGTAATGGAAAAGTTCTTCAGTTGCTTTTTTCTTCATTAGCATTCTCTCTTCTGTGGGTCCTGCATGTGCAGTTCATACAGCATACCATCAAACTGTCCAGGCAAAAGCAGTTTCTTGCCCAAATGGTTAGCCTTGTCATATCAAAGGCAAATTTAATTATGAGTTACTTCAATGCCCATCAACCTCTTTGAAATAATTGGTACTTCCAAAAGCAGACATATCTCACTGTTGAGAAAAGTCTAAATTTTTAAAACATTTTAAATACCATATTCTGTAGGTCTTTGAAAAGTCTGAAGAATACTTATCCATCTGAGATATATCTCTGTACATCTAGAAAACCTAACTAGAAAACAAGCTTGGCTATTATAGATGACTATCTTTTAATATGTATTTCTTAATTATACATTACATTTTAAAAAGAGCTCCACAAACACAATACCTTAATCAAGAGCAGAAATCTACATATCACAAAATTAACCTTAAATTTGTATCAATAAACCAAGATCCATACCAATGCGAAGTATTCATCTCTATATCATATGTCACTTTAAGTGTAAACAAACATTTATAAACAATATTTGGGAATTTGGGCATAGTTTTCTCCAAACTGCTTCCTGCTTTGTGTTGGGTGAAATAATTTTGGGGTTTTAACATAGAACTTTTGGGGGATCTTGTTCCATCAAACCACATTAGCTTGGAGTGAATCCATTGGTTGTCCTCTTCTGTGGAAATAAAAGCAGATCTCTTTTCCAAAGTAATATGTCCTTAGACTCAAATTTTAGTCAAAATACCTTTTAAGTATATATGTTGGTCTAGCTTAGCAGCCTCCACAATCTAATGTCTCTCTGCAGTCAAAAAATTGAAAGTAAACACAATAGTATACATAATCCAGACTCGTGTATTTTTCATCTTTATGTGGCATTTTTATTACTCCTTTAATCTATGTCTGTCTGTGCTCTTTTATACTACTTTTATTGTCTCTTTAAAAACTTGTTTTATTTTTCAAAACTATTTACATCTTTTTGTAATTCTCTATACTCTTTTTCCTTTCTCTCCCAAGCCTACATACAGTTTTTAAACACACTATATCACATTTAGAGGTCTTTTATGTCTTAATATGTCCCATTGTGTATCTGAAATCCTTTTCTGACAAGGATCATTTTAAAATGGTAAGCAATGTGTTTGCAGCAGCCCTGGACACTGGCTCCACCTGTCTCAGCCTTTCAATTTGGAAGAAGTACCTTTACCACCAGCTCTGAGACCTCTGGGTAGAAGTCACACTCACAACCTCAACTCTGGGA
Organism: Ondatra zibethicus; assembly: GCA_004026605.1. NCBI lineage: Eukaryota > Metazoa > Chordata > Mammalia > Rodentia > Cricetidae > Ondatra > Ondatra zibethicus. The sequence goes on along the minus strand of PVIU01026339.1, from coordinate 5,257 downwards.
AGGAACATATGTAGCACATAATCCCTTTCTATCTGAGTAAAAGCTAAATTGCCATGCAGCACACTGCATGGCTTGGAAATATCTCTGTGTATGGCAGCAGGAATCTGCCATGCTCTCCTGCCTATGCACACGTAGCAGACCCCATCTGACTGGTTACCCAGGCAGAGGGTGATGAGCTGCTGGTATTCTCTCAGCTACTTTTTTCCTAAGCCTGGGTCCTATAAAAAGACCCAGACCTAAAGAGGATGGCAGCATGCATGTTAGCCCCAGTCATTCGGCCACCATTTTGTAGGTTCTTTATTTCACAGCTGCCCAGACCCGAATAATAATACAAAACTACATTAATTACAACACTGTTTAGCCAATTCTTATTAAGTAATTATTACATCTTAAATTAACCCATTTCTATTAATTTGTGTATCACATGAGGCTGTGGCCTACCAGAAAGGTTCTGAGAGGTTTGTCTCCTTTGGCAGCTATAAGGCGTCTCCTTGACTACTCCTACTTTCTCTCTATATCTCTTTTTGGATTTCGTGGCTGGCTTTACTCTACTAAACCATTGTCTGAAACAGTTTATTTTTTTAAATAACCAATGTTAGTAAAAACATATTCATAGCATACAGAGGGGAATAAACTGATGGGGACTCATGATGCTGATCTCAGCAGATATAACCCCAGAAAGGACCTTTAAATGAACACTCTATTCCTGACAGGGTCTCTCACTGGCAACGAAGAATTCATATCTTAAATTCTGATAAAATTTCATCCTGTGTCTCTTCCAATTTAGTAAGCTACAATGCAGAGAGTCTAATTAGAAAAGATTAGCTAAGATCCAGAAGTCTGTTACAAAAAAGCCATGCCAAAATCACCAAGGAGAGAGAGGTCATTCTTTGTGATGACTATTTAGAACAGTGGTTCTCAACCTTCCTAAACTGTGACTCTTTAATAGAGTTCCTCATGCGGTGGCCTCCAAACATAAATTATTTTTGTTGCTACTTAATAACTGTAATTTTGCTACTGTTATGAATTGTAATGCAAACATCTGTGCTTTCCAGTGGTCATAGGTGATCCATGTAAAAAAGTCATTCAGCCACCAAAGGGGTCAAGACCCACAGGTTAAGAACCACTGGTCTAGAATCAGAAAACAACCACCATACAGCCCTTCCAGCTGAAGCTCACAATTGCATAGCTGCAAGTATTGGTAAGAGGAGTAATGACTACTCCACTAGCTTATGTGATCTCAGTGCTCAGAAAAATAATACTCCAATTACTGAGTTTCCACTATCCAGTAGGCATTTGCTCATTCACTTATATACCACCAGTGGCCCACTATATACAATTTCCTGTTTTCAACAATTAAGACACCATCACAAACACAGTGGGCACATTTGCTCTCTTTGAATCCTTGGTTTTCCAAACCTCTAAATTACAGGAAGGAATAATTTATCAATTTCATTTAAATAAGATAACAAAAAGTCAGAAACAAAAATATCTAAAAAATACACAAATGAGCAAGAATCTGGAAGGATAATGAGCCAGATTTACAATGAGCCAGGCTATCAAAATGTTATGCATATTACCTGTTCACAGGTTCAAAACGCATGTACATTCACATGCAGATATACATAATTCTTTTTAAATCCTCAGTAAGATAGCCTGATTGTAAAAAGAAATTTTTTAGAAGTAAATATGAGAAAATGAAAAATATTTTCTTTCTAAATACCACGAGTCAGCACCAATAAATCTAAGCCTTATACAGTGACATGCAAGGGACACTAAGCAGAGCTATCAACATGTACTGCTAAGGCACACAGACCTCTTGATGACAGGTTTAAGTAAAAGTGTATCATTGCAACAAATATAACTGAAATATTATTGAATCATCTATTTTTCCTGCAAGGCTAACAAGTCCATTTTATAAAGAGTGCAGCTCTTAATCCATGATTCACCCAGTGAGAAAATGATTATCAAGTATTGTGTAGCCTAAGAATGCCCATAATCAGTTTATACCACATCAACTTGTATCCCTCAATCTGTAAGAGACAACTTCTGGGTGGACCTAGAGGTGCAACTTGATGGCATGCTTAGAAATCACTGCAACAATTTCTATGCTAAACACTGTAGTCTGAACGAATTACACATCACATATTCTATGTTCTTTGTTGTGCATGCTAAATATAAAGAATGTACTGAATCACAAAATTATCTAAAGCCTCTACAAAAGGTATTATAAATGATATCACATGCCATTATATATGTGTGTATATGTATGCATATGAATATATATGTATGAATACAAATATATATTTGTATATATGTATATATAGCGTAGATAAATACAAAAAAGCAAAAACAAAAATCCAAAGAAAGGGCAACATGTCTTAAAATTTTATATCCATTGAGATAAAGGATTTCAATTATGAAAACAGAGACATTTGTATACAAAGATGTTTCTTGGTTAAAATTCACACACAGATGTTTCCATCATTCATGTAACTCCGGAAGGAATAAGAAAAGAATCATTCCATGACCACCACAGTTAAATATGTTAACCAAAAAAATAGGCTAACAGGGTTTGTAATTGATTTCAATTGTCTGGCATTGCATATGAGAAAACCCTATCACCTTTCAGAACCTTTGGCATTTCTCATCTATTTTGGTTTCATGATCCTCAAATGCAAGTATTGTGGCTGTCTGATGAGAACGTAGCTATCAGCCAGGTGGGGGTGGTGCACATCTTAAATCCCAGCAATCGGTAGGCAGAGGCAGGAGGACCTCGGTGAGTCTGAGGCCAGCCTGGTCTATAAGAGCTAGTTCAGGACAGTTAGGACTGTAACAGAGAGAAATCCTGTCTCAAAACTAACAAACAAAAAAAAATCATAAAACAAATAAACAAAGAATGTAGCTGTCCTAAACACACCAGTTTCTTATTTCCTTGAATAAAAGAAAAAGATAAAGAAAAATCTCTGAGACCTGAAGTTCAGTGTTGATGAAAACAAGCTCTGATAAATAAGGAGAAAGAAGCACAGATGCAGTCCCCTGAGTCAGGGGGTGATTCAAAGGCTATAAAACTGTCCTCTCAACCTCCCCAACTAAAAGCCAGCATTTATTCTTATGCAGAGAAAAGTCTATATGGAATAAGTGTGATGGTTTGGGTATTATTTGAGTGTCCCTAACGGGTGCATCGCGACTGAAATTGGTCTGCACTGTGACTCTTTTGAGTGGTAGTGAACCTGTGACAAAGGAGGCCTATTGAGAGGTCCTTAAGTCACTGGGTGCACAACACACTCCTGCTCACTATGATTCAATGCAGTTGCAATTTCCAGCAACTTCAGGTGCCACACTCTCACAACTCTTATTTTGACCTAAAACCTCTCTTCACCTCTTTATTTTATAAGTAGCCCATGTCAAGTGCTTTGCTATAATAACATAAACCTGACTACTGCACCATATAAGAACATGGTAAGATTTGAGCTAAGGGAGAGAGCAAGCAGAATTGGAAAAATTTTGTCATGTTATTTAAGAGGAAAATATGAAAGAAGTGTCTTAGGCTTGGATTTTGAGATCATACTCCAACTTACTATTTTTTTCCTTTGAGATGAAATTCAGTAAAAATAGCTTTACAGTAAGTGGCACTAAATACTTCAATACACATTCTAGTTGTTCTTTCTCTTCATCCTCTAAAGCGGAAAGAAAATTAAACGTTTAGAAATTTAAATGAAAGATAAAAGCACCTCCTCCTCTGCAGGTGGCCTGGGAAAAACCCCATGTGGGTTTACAGCAGGGGATCAGTATACATTAATCTGACAGGAGCCAGCAGGAGCCCTTGCGAGGCTGTGTGTGATGTTACCATGTTACCCCAGGAGCCTTATGCCTGCCGAAAAGAGTGTGGCAATTATTGCAAATAATTACTTACAGAAACAAAGCTGCCTCTGGCAACTCAGAGTTAGTTTTTAGTTTGGAAGTTCCTACTCCCACAGTGAAAAACTATAAAAAGGAGAAAATACCATGAAATATAACTGAGGTCGATAAGATATTTGAAATATTTAGACTTCAGAAATAGGAAAGCAGTCCAGTATAAAGTTGCTATTCTAATGAAATACCATTCTTCAGTTCCCACAAATGAGGTAAAACAAACAAATAAGAGTAATATAACTTCTAAAAGGAGATTTATATTCAAAAAAAGAAACCCAGGAGACATAAATTATTGGCTCTTAGTATCCAGTGAGTCACAAAGCATTTCCACATCACTCTTGAGTCCCATCTTGTTCATGGATAGCATTCAAGTTGTCCTTTGATTCTGAGCAACTGCAGCATGGCTATGCTGAGAGGCTACTGTGATAGAGACACAGAACTGTATTGCATGAAACATTTTCCCATGTTTCTGGGTATATCCCAACCCACCTCCATTGGAGCCCTACGGCATTGCTGAGAATGGTCAAATTGTAGCAATCATTAAAGCAATAATTTCACAACATGATGTTCAACTTCAACAACTGATAGTCAAGTCAGAGGATATAGAAAAAAGTAAAAGAAAATAGGAGAACAATATTTATGAAATATGAATATTGGGCTTTTCATTGAGGAAAAAATACACTAAAAAACACCACTGTAACAGATACCTGCCTTCAAGGCAAGAACGAATCAAGGAAGGAAGCACACAGAACAAATTTGTTAAAATGGTGATTTAAGGTTAGCCGTGGTTTATATAATAGCTCCAAAATGAATGCTCAATGGAATCTATGCACTGCCAAATATGTAGAAAGAAAATAAAGTTTTAAAAGAACAGTCAATTGAGTACCACATAGAAAGCAAGGTACATCCAAAGGAATGTCAGAGTGAAGGGCCTAGATTAAGACAAAGGGTAAAGTGGGACAGACCTGCAGTGGCAGCCTTCTGGTGGACTGTCATCAGCTCAGAAAGAGACTGTGTACTTCTGATGGATTAAGGGACACACAGCTGATAAAAAATTAGGGTGGGTTAAGGACCAAACGGAAGCCAATACCCACATGCTATGGAAATGTTGGAGAGGCTACTTTGATTTTTTTTGTTTTTTTTTTCCATACATTGTTTTGTTTTATTTTTTCCATTCAAAAACATAATTAAAGAAATAAAATTTTTACCTTTCTTCCCCTTCTCCCGGTCCCCTCCCACTACCTCCCCACCCCTCCTCCCTCCCCCTTCTTCCTTGAAAGAGGGCATGGTGCCCTGCCCTGTTGGAAGTCCAAGGCCCACCTCCATCCCTCCCGGCCTAGGA
>PVIU01026338.1:0-22125 GCA_004026605.1 Ondatra zibethicus | reverse complement strand
GGTGTCTGACATTACCCCAGCAATTCTGAAAGGCAGCTGAGTACTGTATCCTGATTTAACAGCTACGTCTTTAATTTTTGGGCAACGCCAGGTGGAAAAACTGGTCGGAGTTACTGTAAGGGGTTACCCTCATTGGAGGGGCTGATTCAGAAGAACAGCAGAGAGGAGATGCAAAGCAGGCTGCTGAGCACAAAGCAGTTTCAAGTACAGGAACTTGCTCAGGGAAGAATCTTAGGTGCAGCGCACAACGCCTGTCTGCGCTCTATGCGCTACCATACAGTTTGTGAGCTTCAGGCAAGGGGCTGGAGGTTGAAACACACAAAGACACACAGACAGACAGACAGAGACACGGACCTCTAGTCACTGGTAAGAAGCCCTCTATTCAATAGCACCATGGAGGCTTATATACCCAACAGTCAGGTGGGCCAACAGGTGAAAACCTTATCCTCTGATCCTCAAGGCAACACTTGCTCGTGGTGCACAGCTTTCAGTAACTCAAATCAGAAGTAAAGATCTCTAGCAGGGAAGAGCAGCAGGAGGCCAGGACTCCAAATGATCCCAACACTTAGGGAGCATCACAGACAAACAGAAGGTGCCCAGGGAGCTGTCTTAGCATCTTCAACTTCCAGCTGTGTATGTCAAGGAGGTTTAGTCTGCCATGGTGGCTGAGAAATGAGAGTTGATGTCCTTTCATTTAGCACATTTCCTGGAAACATCCACAGTTTCCACCCAAACAGCTTCTGGGTGCTCGGACCTCAACTTGAAGAAGACAAACAAGGTCTTGGCTTCCTGGGATTTTCTGGTAAAATAAAATAATACATAATTACTGATTGTGATAAACACTTTAAATGGCTGAGGGGGAAAGAGTGCAGGGTGGGAGCCTAGCTCAGTAGTGGGAGAATGTGTGTTATGTACAGGCAATGCCTAGGGCTGGAGGAAAGGGGGGTGCTGTGTGTTAGTAACACGTGAGCATACTTTCCATTAGGAGAGTGTGAGGAAAGACTCTAGAATTCTCTTCCCCAAAGTCCAAAATGTCAAATAACAGACAGGTGAAGAGAGTGTGTGTTCAAGAACATGCCAGGGGAAGAACTAGTGACTGATGATGTGTACACAGAGCCAGGGGAAGAACTAGTGACTGATGATGTGTACACAGAGCCAGGGGAAGAACTAGTGACTGGTGATGTGTACACAGAGCCAGGGGAAGAACTAGTGACTGGTGATGTGTACACAGAGCCAGGGGAAGAACTAGTGACTGGTGATGTGTACACAGAGCCTGAAATGGGACCAGGCAGAAAGGGTAAAGTGTGGCGACTGAGATGGGGATGCCACAGCATTCACATGCTGCCTGCCAGGCTTTGTGAACATCTTCCTAGGCAGGAGGAGGCCAGGGAGCAATGCGAGGGAGAAGCCAGCTGATTGGTCTTTTTGGATGCTGGACAAGAGAGGGACTAAGGAATCAGCAAACAATGGCCCATATGGCCCACAGGCCAAAGAATGCTTTTAACTTTTTTTTTAGACGATTGGAAAATAAAACACAAAAGAATATTCCGGGGCTGGAGAGATGGCTCAGCAGTTAAGAGCACTGACTGCTCTTCCAGAGGACCCGGGTTCAGTTCCCAGCATCCTCATGGCAGCTCACAACTGTCTGTAACTCCAAGATCTCATACCCTCACACATACATGCAGACAAAACACCAATGCAAATAAAATGAAAATATTAAAAAAAAGATTATTCCACATGAAATTCAAATTTTAGTGTTCAAAAATAAACCAAACCTTGCTTGCTTCTATACAAATTGCTTTTGTCAACTTTCACACTACATTGGCCAAGATTGGATCAGAGATTGTGTGGTCTTCAAAGTCTAAAATATTTCCTTCTTAACTCTTTTCACAATAAAACTAGGTGACTCGTGGACTAGGGAGAGCCCAGTTTGCAGACACTAGGAAGAGATGTCTCGATGATAGCGGGGCCATGAGAAGCGGATGGACAGAAATAATTCAACAAAAGAGCTTCCAGAACTTGCTAATGGCACTTGGGAGACTGAGGCAGGAGGATCATCTTGAGTTTGAGGCCAGTATTGCTGTACATTACCCCAGCACATCTTGTAGATTGTAGGCCGAAAGGTTTTGTGGCTCAGTTGGTCTCCCAGTGCCACCACTGGAAGTTGCCTGTTTACAGAAAATGGCCAGTTCAGGCTCCATATCCTCCATTACTGAGAGTCTTTGCTAGGGTTACCCTCACAGAATCCTGTGAGTTTCTACTGCACTGCATCTCCACATCGCCCCCAAATGCCCTCCAGTTCCAGCTGTCTCCTCGCACTGTCTCCTTCCGTCTGCTCTCCCATCCTGCCTGTTCCCAAAATCTTAAAAATAATGGTGTGTGTGTTAGAATTTCAGGCATGGACCACCATGGCTTTCACTGTCTTATTTTAAAGTCCTTAATTACATCTGCAAGACCCTTTTTCTAAATAAGTTAGCTTTCACAGGCTCTGGAGAATAGAATGCACATATCTTTCCAGAAACTGATCAGTGAAACCACTGTTCAAGGCTTGCTAGGAAGCCAAGGCTGCTATCCTTGAAAAGCTCGTCAAATTCTCCTTCAGCTTTCACATGTTTTCGTTATGAAGTTTAATAAGTGTGCCTCTTTTCATAATGGATCAGAAGCCCTCATGCTGCCAACTCAGAGGTGGCGTGCTCATCTAGACTGCCTATAATCACAATAAAACTCTTCAGTTCTTAGCCTATGTGAACTAGGCATAGTTAAAAATGAAGGAACAGTAAATATGTCTGTCAGATGGGTGGTGAATGTCTGTAATATCAGAAATTGAGAGGTAGAGATAGTAGGATCAAAAATTCAAGGCTACACCCGGTGGTGATGGCGCACGCCTTTAATCCCAGCACTTGGGAGGTAGAGGCAGGCAGATCTCTGTGAGTTCGAGGCCAGCCTGGTCTACAGAGCTAGTTCCAGGACAGGCTCCAAAGCTACAGAAAAACCCTGTCTCGAAAAAAAAAAAAAAAAAAAAAAATTCAAGGCTAGACTTGGCTATACAGCAAGTTCAAAGCCCACCTGGGTGAAATAAGACCATGTCTCAGAATTCAAAGTAAATAGAGGCTGGAGAGGTGGCTCAGCAGTTAAGGTGCCGCCTGCGCTTCCAGGGGACCCAGGCTCAGTTCTCAGTGCCTATGTGGCAGCTCTAATCATCTCTAATCTCATTTAGCTCTGGGGAATCCCAGCCCTCTTCTGGCCTCCTTGGACACAGCATGTACACGATGCCCAGAAACATGAAATAAACACCCACATGCATTAAATAAACATAAAATAAACATGAAATAAAACACCCACATGCATTAAATAAACATAAAATAAATCTGAATAAATAGTATCTATACCCACTCCGAAGCTGTCGTTTCAGGAGGACATATGTAGATTTCAGGAGGACATATGAAGATTTGCAAAAACACTTGTTTTGTTTCTTTTTTAAAAAATAAATTTTGCCAGTCAATGGTGGTGCACGCCTTTAATCCCAGCACTAGTTCCAGGACAGGCTCCAAAGCCACAGAGAAACCCTGTCTCGAAAAACCAAAAAAGAAAAAGAAGGCTATTGATTCATCATTTTGAGTGAGGTAACCGAGACCCAGAAAGACAATTATCACATGTACTCACTCATAAGTGGTTTTTAAACATAAAGCAAAGAAAACCAGCTTACAAATCACAATCCCAGAGAACCTAGACAACAATGAGGACCCTAAGAGAGACTTACATAGATCTAATCTACATGGGAAGTAGAAAAAGACAAGATCTCCTGAGTAAATTGGAAGCATGGAGACCTTTGGAGAGGGTTGAGTGGGGAGGGGAGAGGCAGGGAGGGTAGGAGAGAAAAATGTAGAGCTCAATAAAAATCAGTAATAGAAAAAGAATTCTGCACTGAAAAAATAAAGAAAAGAAAAATATGTTTTCTATGCTGGGTGGTGGCTCTACACTCCTTTAATGTCAGGAATTAGAAGGCAGAGGCAAATAGATCTCTGTGACTTTCAGGACAGCCAGGGCTACACAGAGAAACCCTGTCTCAAAAAAAAAAAAACTGAAATAAAGCAAAAAGCATGTTTTCTTTGCTCTGGAATTGTTACAGAGTAATCTGTAGCTTTAGTTATTCAGCAATGTCCTTCCTGGTGGGCATCTGTATCTCATATTCTTGGATTTCGAATAGTACTATATGCAAACATCCTGGTGTTTCTGTTTGTGTTTGCACACATTGGTCTGTGGTAGATAGGTCAGAGAATCATACACCAGTAACACTGGGACTTGGCACATCCTACTGCGTCCACTGAGAATGCCTCTCTACATGACTAATTTCTAATCATCAAGTCCAACCAAGTGTCATGCCTTTGTGGAAAGTGGTCCTTCCTGTCTCTGTTTTCTCACGGGACTTTTTATCCGCATCTCATCGTTGTTGTATATGTAAGGCTCAGCCTTATTTCTCTACATATTCCCAAATCTAGTATAGGGTTTAGCATAAAGCAAAAATCCAAATGTTTCCTTGACTGAACAAACAAACAAATGAAGGCACAGCGTTTGGGACATTCCAGAAGTCTGTGAGCGCCCCAAAAGCTGGCTGATGCTCTAAACCAAGCTGCTTCTCGCTAGGTTTCTGTCTTTGGACCTCTGGGCCTGGGCGACTCGTCTTGACTGGGGTGACACTGTGTGTGTAATGTAATTAAGGGCTCTGGCCATAGGACATAGAAATCTGAGCCCCAGGGAGTTGGGTTTCTGAGCACATGTCTGTTTCTTTTCACCTACAGCCCAATATGTTCTGTGCTTTGTCCCCTCCCAGCACCTTAGGGACAATTAAGATCAGCTGCAACATTTCTGCTTTCCAATTCCAGATCTGAACCCAAGGGAAGCCAGATGTTTTTCGCTGCACATCCACTTCTCCCTGTGCTCTGATGAACAGCCTTGTTTCCTGAGTCTCTATGTCCTGACTTCTGTATTTCCCAGAGCCTGGCTGCCCACATTATTTTTAATGAGGTTTTAGTAGGCTGTTTCTGTAATTAATTTCATTCTTGCATTTTCACACTTTCTGTCTAGATGCCTAAGCGCCCCTAGGCGCTAGGTGGGATGCTGACTGATTCCAAATACTACAAAACACTATGACTGTGATTAGACATTTCCCAAGCCCCTCTCTTTTGCAGCAGTTTTACAATAGCTAATTAGCACACAGCCCAGCAGAAGGTCAGCCGGGTTACCTGTCAGGTTTTATAGAGGCAGAAATAGATAAGGAGACAAGATTTGTTCAAGCCCTTGAGAGGGTGAGTGTTGTCCTTGAGAGAGTGAGTGTGTTAAAATTGGTTTCAGAAACCTCATCCTCAGGTGTCTGAATCTACTACTCGGATTTGCTACATGCCGCCAGAGTCCTGAGGCCAAAGGTGGTATGAAGGGAGACAGTCTCTCGCTCCCACGTCAGCTTCTCCTCAGCAGCCTCTCCCCACCACCCCTTTCCATTTTGTGAGTGGACTCCACTGAGCAAGGAACGCATTAATGATTCCTTCCCATTTAGAAACAACACGATTTTGCTATTTTTAAAGTTGTCTTTTAAAAATCCGCGCGCACGTACTCACACTTCTAAGGGAGTGAAGGGGGCTGGGTTTGAAATGTACGTGCAGAAAAGAGAATAGCTAGGCCTGTTGCTTCCAGAGTGCGCGCGGTCCCCTAGGGGCGGTCCCGTGGCCTCTCCAACCTCGAGGACCCCTGAGCATCAGAGGTCTGGGACCCCGCTGGCCCGCGTTCCCTCCTGCCTCTTGGGCTCGGGGCACCGCTGCTGGGTCACCACGCTCAGAAGAGAGCAGGAGGGGCGAGGAAGCCAAGCAGGTGGCGATTAGGTCAGCCTCAGAACATTCTTGGACCACTCCAGTGGTTATAAATAACAGACCCACAAGCTCTGAAATCCCGAGAGGCTAGGGGTGGGGAGTGAAGAAGGAGGGATCTGTTTAGGGTGGGGTGGCATCGTGACGATTCGGAAAAAGTCTACATTGGACAAGGAGGTGAAGAGACCAAGGGATTTAAGGATATGAATCGAGGTACAAAATCTGGGACTATGAAGACGGAGGGGGAGGAATTCATGCTTTTTTGTCCCACCCCCACCGCGTTTGTCCCAGGTCTCTGAATGCGCGCTAGACTGGCAAGCAGAGGCATGGCTTTACAGTCTGCTTCTGCCAGACTAAAGATCATGAGCAAACCGCTGAAGGTCTCTCTAAGCCTCATTTTCTGACTTCAGAATCCTAATGTTTACAAGGAGGGATGATTGTGAGCCTCCCCGGAGCTAACTTTTAAGAAAGGTGCTCTTAGCAAAGAATGTAATGCAGCAGTGCCCCCCCCCGTCCCACCCCAGTGATGCGGATGCAGGCTCCAGTTCACTCCCACCGGTATGTCAGGCTCTGCAAAGACCTAAGAGCCGCAAAGCTGAAGTCTAGCTCTCTGCTAGCCTCGCTCGCAGCGCCACCTTCGACAGTTGGCTCCGGCTCTGCATAGGGGAGCAGAGCCCATGCCCCCCCCCCCAGCCACCCGGCGCCGGGATGCCTGCAGTCCCCGCAGCCGGGATGCTGTTGGTGGGGTTGGGTAGGCGGCAGCGCGGAGAGGGCGGGCCCGGGGGGCCGGGCTTCCCGGGGGAGGGCCCGGCGCGCTCCAGGAGGCGGTGGCCCGAACCCTGGAGTGGTAAGACTCCGGACCGAGCGTGACCGGATCCCACCCACCCACCGAGGGGCCCTGAGAGGACGCGGTGAGTGCCTTGGAGGGGACGCTGGGGGACGCGGCGGCAGTGCCGTGGCTCTAGCTCGCTCTTTGGTCCTCCGACTCCTGAAGTTGGCAATGGGACGGACTCCCGCGCTGGAGACCCCGGCCATTGGTTGCCACTGAGCGCAAGGCCATCTCATCTCTTACGGCGAAGAGGCGATTCTTCAGGCCAGCCGGGAGTAATGGGGCGTCCAGGCTGGAGGAGCAAACCATCTCTTGGAGCTCTTAGAGGGTCCCAAACTGCTCTCCTCGCTCCCGTTCTGAAGCCCTAGAAGGGGCTTCTGTAGAAAGCCCGGATTCCCCACCCGCTTCGCGCCACCATCTGTAGTCCACCGCCCGGCTAGCCCCGGCAGGCAGCGCCCCTTCCCCTCCGCAGCAACGAGCTGGTCCCACCTCCCCACCGAGACCAAGTTCAACAAGTTTGTCCAAGAAGTCCTAGAGCCTCCATGTCTAGGCCTGGCTATGCCTGTCTGTGTGGCTGGCTCCACCAGCTCGGAGTTGTTCAACCACCGTGCCTTCTGGGATCGGGAGGTGGTTTGTCGAGTGTCGCTGTACGTAAGGGTGGAGGCCAAAGACCGGCAGTCCCTGGGTTCCGAGATTTGGTGTGGAGGCTCAAGGTTAGGAGTGCGTCATTAGCGAGCAGGCACCTCAGCTGGTAGGTCGGGTTTCCAAAAATGCTCCTTTGTTATGCCCCTCCCTGGCCCTGCCTCCTCCCCCTTTCTCTGCGCCACCCCTCCCCCAACCCTCCAAAAGGCTGTGCCAGTCTCTTGATTCCACGCGCCCCTCTTTGGATCAGCAACTACCCGGTCTTTCTGCGCCTTCTATCCTAGGTCTACCGACTGACTGGGAGAGGCTGCTGACGAAGCCCTTGGGCGCAGCCAGTGTGACTCAGGACACAGGACTGGGCAGGGCAGGGTGGCTTTGCTCTCTCCCAGACCCATGTCCCCAGCTCCTGGAAAAACGTGGGGGCTAGCTAAAAATGTGTAGAAGAGGAGGAGGGCCGAAGCCTTTGGAGCTCAGGTGGAGAGAGCGTGCGTTCTCCTGAAGCCCAGCACACTCTCAGCTCAGCACCAGCAGCTGAGAACAGACCCTGCCCATGGCCCAGAAGCCTTCTCTGACTGGATATGTGGAGGTCCTGGGCTGGGAAGATTTTAACTACCTGTTCTTGCTCTCTGAGCTCTTGCTGTGGTAGAGTGTGTTTACTCGGATCTGAGTCTCTGCTAATGTTAGGAGGCGCAAGGTGCCAGGTCCACCCCAATAGCTAGATGAAGCTGGGGTGCCGGGCCTGGCTGTGCCTGGGGATCCAGTCTGTGTTTGCTCTGTGAGGTCTGAAGGAGCTGTGCCAGCCCTACACACACAGCCTGCTCTGTTCTGGGGCCGGGGAGAGGGAATGGGTGCCTGGGCAGGGAGGCTGGAGTGGGCGGGGGCCCCAGGCCCTGGACAGCTCACTAGGACAGCTCCAAAGGCCCAGTGACTTATGGCTACTGCTCTTTCTTTCCCCATCTTGCTGGCGAGCAGCTCTGGACAAGTGGGGTTGACTCAAGAGGAAATAAGGTGAAGAGCTAGTCCTGGGATCTTCAATGCCTGTGTGCTAATGGGGTATCCAGGGAGAGGCCAGCAAAAGAAGGAAGTCAGTTTAGGTCAGCCTTTTTCAGGGTTGCTGTAGCCAGCAGGTTTTCTGGTCTTCGGATGGGACATCATTCCTCTTTCCTTTTTGGTGCTGGTGATGGAACCTCTGGCCTCTGAGCTGTGCCTCCAGTTCCTTGCTCCCACTGATTCTAGTGCCTGGGTTAACACAAATTGAAACTGCAGAAGTCTGTCAATGACTGTGGACAGTCCGGTCACAACCTATGGAACGCATGGTGGGACCAGGATCCCGGCCGTTCAGGGAGCCCTGCGGATGGAAGAGTGGGGAAGATGACCTCATCTGAGTTTACCAGTTTAGAGAGAGCTCTGTGACAGAGTCCTGCTTTGCTGCAATTTCACACACTTGTCCTCTTGACCCACTGTCCCTTAGGCCTTAGGCTATCTCAGAGAAGAAAGCAATTTCCTTCTATAGCCTAGGAGGCAGTTGGTACAAGGGAGAAGTGAGCCTTGCCTGGAGTCAGGAGGCTGCAGTCACTGTGTCATCCAGCCCCTGAGGGAGAGAGACCTTGCTGCCCTCCACAGTTCTTACTGGCTGTGCGTGAAGCCCCACCCTAGGCTTCCTGAGGGAAGAATGGAATTGTTTCTCATCTCAGGACCCTTTGAGACTCCCCTGGCTGTTGTGTGGTGGTGGTAGGGGCATCAGCCATAGCATGGGTGCTGACCAGGTGCGGGGACTCCCACCTTAGGGTGCGCCGACCTTCCTGGTCATGGCAGGACCCAGGTCTCCTGGCTCTCTTTCCACTCTGCTCAGTATGGATAGTTGCAGGGGCTATGAGTTGGGTACCTATCAGCTGGACTGGTTTGGTCATGGGGTTGCCTTGTCATTCAAGGGGTCTTAGTTAGGCAGGAGACCTCGTTTCAGTAGGAGTGTGGGACTTTCTGCCCACTACCCACCCCTGTCTGTCACCTAATCCCCTGCTGGATCGTGTGACCGCCTGGCATTCTCAGCCTGGAATCTGGTACTTCTGACAGCAGTTGCTATATTGGAAGAGCTGGGCGCCGCCCTGGACACTGGAGGCTCCCAACCCTTACCCCTGTCTGTGCTCTTGTTAACGTCAAGGCGGAGTCACAGTGGCAGCTTGGAGGCTTGCACACGGGTCCTTGGAGTGATCTGGAGACCCCAGGTGTGCGGGCAATGCACTGAGGAGGGTGAGCCTAGGGGGAGCTGCCGTCACGGCCCCATCCTGCCTCCTTTTGAGGACTTCTAGCTTGTTGTTGCTCAGTCCTTGCTCTGAGGGTTCCTTGGGTGGTGGGAACGGCAGGGGACAAAGCTTTGGACTATTAGAAGGTCTTTTCCTGGTTCCCAAACTGCAGGCCTCACTTTTCTGCTTCCTAACTTGGCCTCCACAGCACCACATCTGCCACCATTCTGTGCTGCAGGGACACCATGGCTCCAGAAGAGGATGCTGGAGGGGAGGCCTTAGGGGGCAGTTTCTGGGAGGTAAGTAGCTAGGGACTGGCAGAAAACTGTCCCTTTCTCTCTGGCTCTGCCACCTATGGGGGAGAGGGGCTTCTCCCTGATAAAGCCCTCCCTCCTATGTGCCCCAGGCTGGCAACTACAGACGGACAGTGCAGCGGATTGAGGATGGGCACAGGCTGTGTGGGGACCTGGTTAACTGCTTCCAAGAACGTGCCCGCATCGAGAAGGCCTATGCCCAGCAGCTGGCTGACTGGGCCCGCAAGTGGAGGGGTGCTGTCGAGAAGGGTGAGCCAGCATGCAGGCCTAGCCGATTATAAGGGTGGTACCCTCAGGACAGCTTCTGTTTCTTGATGTTTGTGGATGCTAGGGATGGAATGTAAGACCGCAAGCATGCATAACAAGAGGGATCTATATTCCTGCTCCCGCACCTGTTTCCTAGAGCAGAGAAGGGCTTGCCGAAGCCACAGAGCTAAAAAGAGCCGACTGTGGAGTGCAGGTATCCCAACTGGGTAGAAAGATCCCAGGCACACAGAGTTTGTACAACAGACTTGGGTTTACTCTTGGCTAAATAATAGATGTGATGTTTTGGACAACTTAACCTGACTTCTCTAGGCTTTATGGTTTTTTTGTTTGTTTTATGTTTTGTTTTTGTTTTTGCCTGTCCATGACGGCAGTAGCACTGTCCCCATGGCCGTACTGGAGGCAAGAATTCATGAGATCTCTCACATCAGGGTACAGAGTAGGCACTCCTAATGCAGCACCTTATATTGCTGCTGTTCAGCTTTGTATCCCCACTCCTACCATGCCTCTGTCTGGCACTCAGAGTAGGACACCCTAGGGTTGGTTATATTTGATAGCACCCCGTCTGGCCCAAGCTCATCTCTCTGCAGGCCCACAGTATGGCACTCTGGAGAAGGCCTGGCATGCCTTCTTTACTGCGGCTGAGCGGCTGAGTGAGCTACACTTGGAGGTGAGGGAGAAGTTACACGGTCCAGACAGCGAGCGTGTGCGAACCTGGCAGCGAGGGGCTTTCCACCGGCCAGTGCTGGGTGGCTTTCGGGAAAGCCGGGCTGCCGAGGATGGTTTCCGTAAAGCCCAGAAGCCCTGGCTAAAGAGGCTAAAGGAGGTGAGGCTGGGAGCAGTGGTTACTGGAGGCAGGAGCCTTCCAGGTCTTCATGGGACCAGGATGTGGCATCTAGGATCCAGAGCTGTCCTCGTGCATCTTAGGTTGAAGCTTCCAAGAAGAGCTACTACACAGCGCGCAAGGACGAGAAGACAGCCCAGACCCGGGAGAGCCACGCGAAGGCAGGCAGCTCCATGTCTCAGGAACAGCTTCGAAAATTGCAGGAACGAGTTGGACGCTGCACCAAGGAGGCAGAGAAGGTACAGGCCCCTGGCAAAGCTTCCTGGGTGCCTGCCTTTCCAGACCCTAGGCTCTTCCTGCTCTAATCCCTGATGCTGCTCTTGCTTGCCATGGTTATTTAAAACAGGAACTTGGGCTGGGTCTTAGGGTGCACCCTTTGATACAAGCCCTCAGGAAGCAGAGGCAGGTGCATTTCTATAAGTCTGAGGCCAGCCTGGTCCACATAGAGACTAGCTCAGTTTACATTTAGTTTCAAGTCAACCAAAGCTACTGTCGTGAGACCCTGTCTCAGCAAACAAAGGAGGAACTTGGGGGTGGGAGGTGGCTTAGTTGGTAAAGTGGTTGCTGCACTAGGCAAGGCAGCTGGCGTGGATAAAGGGGAGGTGACAGAAAGGTGTGTATGTTGGTAATGGGTGGGGCAGGTGGATCCTGGGACCTCAGTGGCCAGCTTGTCTCATGGTTGTGAGGGCTGTGAGAAAGGCACACTATGTTGACATGTGGCCTACACACACAGAGCACACACATGTATATGCACACACACATGTATATGCACACACATGTATATGCACACAATGTATATGCACACACACGTATATGCGCACACACATGTATATGCGCACACACATGTATATGCACACACATGTATATGCACACACACGTATATGCACACACACGTATATGCACACACACAGAGCACACACATGTATATGCACACACACATGTATATGCACACACATGTATATGCACACACACATGTATATGCACACACACATGTATATGCACACACACAGAGCACACACATGTATATGCACACACACATGTATATGCACAGAGGTGATGCTTTACCTGGGAGAGGAATGGTGGGGTTTCAGGCAGTTGAGGCCTTAGTTACTGGGGTCAGTTCTCATATTGCACACTCTGTCCCCTGCCCTGAGTGCCCTTCCCTTGAGCATCCCATCCCCTCTGAGAGGTGTCATGTCTGTAACAACTCCTTCAAGAAGCCTACTTTGATTTCTCTCACCTTATCATGTAGGTTGACCCTGTCTGCTCCAACCAGATTCTTATAGGTGTTTTACTTGAATGTCACTTCCCTGTTAGGTTGCTTCTGTCAGTCCCTGAGGGTAGGAAATGAGTTTCAGGACTGCCTGCCTGCCCCCACCCCCCCAGCTCCAAGGCTAGCCCGTGGCTGTGCTCAGTGAGTGCTGGTGCAGTCCTGAGTAGAAGGCGGTCTGTCCTCATTGCCCCCTTCTCTCGCACCCAGATGAAAACCCAATATGAGCAGACACTGGCGGAACTAAATCGCTATACCCCGCGCTACATGGAGGACATGGAGCAGGCCTTTGAGAGCTGCCAGGCTGCTGAACGCCAGCGGCTTCTCTTCTTCAAGGATATGTTGTTCACCTTGCATCAACACCTTGACCTCTCCAGCAGTGACAAGTACGGCCTGCACACTGGATGGGGGCTTCCCTTCATCTCCCTTGGGTTCCAGCTGGGCTGAATGGAATTCTAGGAGCTTGGGCCTACCCTGTCTGATTGAGTGCCTCATAGGTTCCATGAGCTCCATCGAGATCTGCAGCAGGGCATTGAGGCCGCTAGTGACGAAGAAGATCTCCGCTGGTGGCGTAGCACACATGGACCTGGCATGGCCATGAACTGGCCACAGTTTGAGGCAGGTGTTACAGGCGGGGTGGGGCTTGGAGGTAGGTGGGCTCAGTGCAGGCCCCGAGAAGATGACAGGGTTTTGGGGTAAGTAAGTAAAGGTGGTCCAGATGGCCCTGTTGCCACTATGGTTACAGTTCAGCCTGACTCTAGAAACTCTCTCCACAGGAGTGGTCCTTAGACACACAGAGAGCAATCAGCCGGAAGGAGAAGGGCGGCCGGAACCCTGATGAGGTGACCCTGACCAGCATTGTACCTACAAGAGATGGCACTGTACCCCCACCCCAGTCCCCAGCCTGCCCAGCATCTCCAGGGTAAGAGCTGAGAAAGAAACAGCTCTACCCTTTGCTTGTTCCCCTCCCTTCACAGCAGTACCCGAGGTTTAGGTTTCTCACGCTGTATAACAGGCCTGTGCACACAATGGCCCCTACATTTGTAGTCATGGCTGCCAAAGTGTGGCTGTTCCTTTAGCTTCTCCCCATCTGCGTTCCTCCAAGTGTCAAACCTTTGCCTTGAGCTAAGTATGGTCGCTTTTGTCCAGAGTTGCCCCTTTGTGTCTCCCTCTCTAGCAGTGGGCAGGATGAGGACTGGTCAGATGAAGAGAGTCCCCGGAAGGCTGCCACTGGGGTGAGGGTGCGGGCGCTTTATGACTATGCCGGCCAGGAAGCCGATGAGCTGAGCTTCCGAGCAGGTATGGGGGTGGTAGGGGTGGGTCGGGGGGCCCTTTCATGTTCCTTTCCATTTCAGTCTGTCCTACTTGATAGAGCAGGGGATGTAGAAAAGGAAAGCCAGAGACTCCCTTCTCACAGCCTGTTCAGGGTCCAGCCAGCTGGGGCCTGACGATGGCTTCCCTGGGGTCTAGGGTTGGGTAGCTTGCTGGCTGTGTCCTATCCTGGTCTGAGCTGGGCGTCCTCCAGGTTGTAGGCCCTTACGCTATCCCATCCCCTCAGCCCTTGACCTAGTTTTGAGATCAGTGAAAGCCAGTGCCTCCGGCAGTGACCAACCTGTCTTCCTTCAGGGGAAGAGCTGCTGAAGATGAGCGAGGAAGATGAACAGGGCTGGTGCCAGGGCCAGCTGCAGAGTGGCCGCATTGGCCTGTACCCTGCCAATTATGTAGAATGTGTGGGTGCCTGAGCGCCCTGACAATCCTGCTGCAGCTTCTCTCCAACCAGGGCCAGAGCTCAACCTTCCCGGATCGCGGGACCTGAGGACCCTGAACCATGGCCGCTGCTGTTCTCTGTTTCCGGAGAGGGAGGATGTCTGAGGGCCCATGAAGGGGAGGGGTCTGTGTCTAGAAAGAGGCCAAAAGAGTTTAGATTGGAGGCAGGAAGGGAGGTTGGAGTGAAAGGTGCCTGAGCTTCCCGGGGAGCATTTGGGCCATCCCAGGAGTAGGGGATCCAGTTCTTAAACTGGGAGTTCCTGAGGATGAGGTTGGGGAGAATGTAGTTTGGGGCTAGCAGCATCCTATTTTGTGACTTATAGTGTGTATTAAACTTGATCAAGAATAAAAGTACCATCTAATGTTGTGAACATCTTTTGATACCCCATTCTTGAAGCTGGTGGGAGTCATGGGGGAGGTTCGTGGGCCCAGTATGTGTTATGGGGCCGGGATTGGGCAGGCAACTGCCTCCTGGTATCTGCGCTGAAATTTCAGAAATGTAACCTGGACTGGAAGGGACTTGAGATCAGGTTTTTTTAGTGTGTGGGCCTCTGCTCCAGGCCGGTCGCTGGATTGTGAGGAGGGTTGGAGCCCCGCCAGTGTCTTCCCGATGGGATTAGGAGTGAGTACTCGGGCGACTGTTAATCATTACTCCTCTATCGGCAACTCATCGGATGTTGTGGCCATGGCCTTCCGTCATCCGTAGCCAGTGGCCCTGCAGTACGGCAGTCCCTGCGTCCGTCAGGACTAAGAAGAAAGTTTGGACCAGCCTACGAGCCGTCGCCCGCTCCGGCTGCGGATTGGCCGGGCGCGCCGCGGCGTTCACTCTCAGGCCCATTGTGGAGCTCCCGGCTGCTGACGTCATGCTTTAGTCCTGCCCGACGCTCATTGGTCCATATCTGGTCGAATCGCTTCACTCGTGGGCGGGTCAGGGCCCTTAGGGGCCGGCGCGGTGAGCCCGCCTTCTCCGCCGCGGATTGGCCCGCGCCGGGAGCTGTCGGTCGCGGTTGTATCTGGGAAGGAGAGAAAATGGCGGCGGAGCCGAGCAAGACCGATATCCAGACTGTTTTTAAGAGGCTTCGTGCAATTCCCACTAACAAGGTGCTTGAGAGGGAGGGGCACGGGTCCTGTCGCCGGCGGAGAAGACGTCTCTTGTCCTCTGGGGCCCGAGGGAGGGCGGGGACGGAGGTGGGGCGCTTTCTTGTGGTTTCAAGCGCTGGGCCTCGACTCAAGGCCCTGACCATTTACTTGTCGCCTCTTCCACTTAGGCTTGTTTCGATTGTGGCGCCAAGAGTCCGAGTTGGGCCAGCATCACGTATGGTGTATTTTTGTGTATTGACTGCTCCGGAGTGCACCGCTCCCTGGGTGTCCATCTCAGTTTTATCAGGTAGGCTCAGTGCTACCACAGGGGCTGTGTGGTCAGCAAGTGGGAAAGGACGCCTTCCCTTGAACCTTTCTGAATTCTGTGTTTGGATACTTCTGTTGGCCTACTGCGCGCGGGGCGTGGGGGTAAATCCGTCTCTGTTTGCTTGTAGCCATAAAGTCTGGATCAAACACCCCTTCTCACGGTTAACCTGAGACTCAGCATCAATTTAGGGGAGAAGTCAGATGCATTGACTTTGTTATTGCAGACAGATTGGCTCAACAGGTCTCCAGTACGATTCTAACCACCCTTAGACAAAGAGTGCCAGCATTCCCGAAACGTCAACCTCCTTTCGGATCTCCTTCTCAGAAATAATTGGTACCCTTGGCATTAGGTAAAGAGCAAAGATTTCAAACGCAGGGAAGCGAGGAGGAAATGGAACAGTGACTGATGGCTTCCTGGACACCCACAAAAGCCTGAGGCCAAGTGACAGGTGTAGGCTTGACAGGGAAGCATGTTTTGGTTTCCACGGGTGGGTAACAAACAGTCCTTGTGCACAGGT
This sequence comes from Ondatra zibethicus, assembly GCA_004026605.1. Lineage (NCBI taxonomy): Eukaryota > Metazoa > Chordata > Mammalia > Rodentia > Cricetidae > Ondatra > Ondatra zibethicus. The sequence goes on along the minus strand of PVIU01026338.1, from coordinate 6,166 downwards.
CAACAGAGTTGGATTTGAGCTGGAGCTGGTTGCAGCTGAGGTGTATGCAGGTCGGCGGGAACGCCAATGCGGTAAAGCTTCTTTATCTCCCCCACCCCCGTTCTTTTGCCTGGGTACCTACTTTTTCTATGACTTCTCAGAGTGAGTTTGTTTTCTCTGTTCAGAGCGTTCTCAGCTCTGTAACACCGCCATACACAGCTTCTTTCAAAGAGGCTTAAATACAAACTGACCTGGACAGGTAGTCTCCACAGTCAGCTGAGGTTTTGTGGGCTCCTGGCGGGAGGCTAGCTAGTGTGGGAATTGCATACTTTCCTCAGTACCCTAAACTTCATGTCCATGTCTCAGAGGGTGGGAGGTGGCATGGTTTTTTTTGTTTTTGTTTTTGGAGGAGGGAAGCACCTCCAAAGATGGATTAATGAGTGAAGATATTTTCTGTGTGAGCTTGGCAACCTGAGTTCAATTCAGGAAACTCACATAAAGGTGGAAAGAAAGAACCAACTTCACAGAGTTGTTTTTTGATCTCCACACACAGACTGTGGTGCACACATAATAATGAAAATTAACGTTTTTTAAGGGAATTTTACCTCTATGAAAACCTGTTGTCAGTAGTGTGTGTCCTGTAGAAATAATAACCCAGATGTTGAGTAGTGTCTCCTGTAGTGTGAATACAGTTTGCTTTGTTGAGAGTACTTGCACATACATGCTACATTCTTTTTGCTCTCTAGACTGCTTTTTTCCGCCAACACGGATGTATGGCCAATGATGCTAACACCAAATATACCAGCCGAGCTGCCCAGATGTACCGAGAGAAAATTCAGCAGTTGGGGAGTGCAGCTCTGGCTAGGCATGGCACTGATGTAAGTGCTTGTTCCTGGCTTAGTGGGGATGGGGTAGGAAGTGTTAACAACCCTGAATTTCAGTGTCTCCGTCCTTCCAGCTTTGGATAGACAGTATGAACAGTGTTCCTAGTCACTCTCCAGAGAAGAAAGACTCTGATTTCTTCACAGAACACACTAAGGTGAGTACCACAGGGTCATTTCCTTTGAGAAATGCTTAACTCACCTTTTGTGATCATGACATAAATTCTTTGCTTAGGTACGATACCTCAGAGAATGTCTGTGGTTCAGAATTGCTAATTACTGCCTGCTGGGTAGGCCCAGAAGTTTCTTCCTATTTATGGGAGTGCAAATGAATCGTCTTTAGAAATGGGCCCTGGTGGTAGAGAATAATCTGAAAGTTAAAGAGATCTCAGGGACCCTAAACAATGTCTAGGTTTTTTAAAAATGAACAGAAGTTGGAGACAAATAAGAATTCCCTCTCCTGTAACCCACCTTAAGAAAGGTTTTCACCTTTCCTGGCAGTGGTCATTAAAATCAAGAGTCTCAGGTCACATCTCAGCATCTCTGCTTGGTATTCTTTTGATGTGGCCAAGTCACTTAACCTGGCAAAACCTCAGTTTTTTTTTTTGTTTGTTTGTTTGTTTTTAAGATTTATTTATTATGTATATAACATTCCTTCCATGTGTGCCTGCACACCAGAGGGGGGCACCAGATCTCATTACAGATGGCTGTGAGCCACCATGTGGTTGCTGGGAATCAAACTCAGGACCTCTGGAAGAGCAGTCAGTGCTCTTAACCATTGAGCCATTGAGCCAGCCCCAAAACCTCAGTTTCTAAAATGGAGACATAGCTACTTCATAAGGCCTGTTGTGACTAACTGAACCTGTTGTATCTGTGAGCACCCTTGGATTTGTGCCTAGTCAGTAGGTAAGAGTTGTTAATGCTTTATCAATTAAGGAAAGGCTCGGCTAGAGGTTAAATATGCTATTTTTCTTCATTTTTATTCCATGGTGACTATAATTGCTAATTTCTAGTCTTCTCTCATACCTGGGAGCATAAGAGCTAAGTGCCTCCTATCCACCGACAGGTAGGTGTAGCTTCTTAGGAGGGCTCACTGAGGTTTCTGGGATCTGGCTTTCTTTTTAGGCCACTGTCTGGGATACAGCAGCCACTGAGCCTTCAGGGACCCAGCAACCAGCCCTGCCTTCAGACAGCAGCAGCCTGGCACGTGAGTTCAGCCCAGATCTTAACCAAGTGCCTGCACCTGGAAAAAGACTAGCGTTTAGGACACTTGGCCAAAGACATAGGAGTTGGGAGAAGGTTTTCCTGTGTCCTTGGGTGGAATGGGATTCACTTTAGTCCTTGGAGAAAGGGTGGGCATATATCTTCTGGTGGCAAGCAGAAAGAAGTCAGTGACCCTTACCATCTCCTGTCATTGAATTCACAGAACCTGAGCATGGTCCTAACACCGACCTCCTTGGAACCTCACCCCAAACCTCTCTGGGTATGATAGCTGGCAGGTGTGGGGGGGTGGTGGTGCTGGGAGAGAGTCTGCTGCCAACTGACCCTCTGGGGTGGGACCTGGAATTGAAGTGACTGCCACACTGACTTCGGGGCCTTTGAGCTGACAATCCTGGATAGCTGTCATTTTGAGTGTGGGGGTAGATCTAGCCAAGGTATGGGGGAGGTTGGAATGGGACTGGACACCAATCCCTGGTGTTAGGCAGGGTTGGCTTGTTCTGCCCACTTCATGAGGTGTGGGGGCAGCTTTGAGCTGCTCATGGCTAGAGGCATACTGTCCTTTCAAAGTTCAGCCCTTTCTACTCTTTAGTGGCCTTCAGACTTGGTTAGGGTAAATAATCCCTTTGCTGACCTTGGTTTGTTCTGTTGACTCTTGGGGGTTGGGGCAGGAAGCCAGTGGAGTGACTGTCCAGCTAATTCTGTGAGAAGGCTTAACATAGCTTTGAAATAGGCTCTGTATAGGCCTGTAGGTTCGGGAGCTTTATGAAGCTTCTGGGGTGGGCCCTTGTTAGCCACAAGTCTGTTTCTTCTCCAGAGTCCATGTATCTGTCAGCTAAAGGGGCCTCTTCTGCCAGAGGTAACCAGTGGTTTGGGAAGCCTGTCCCCTGCTTGCCCGCTCTCTGCTCCAGGACTTGAGGCTGCTCAGCAGCTCCCCACTCAGCAGTTTTCACCTTGGCTTGGGTACTTTGTCTTTGGTGCTTCAGGTCTAGGCTCTTACTGCTACTTTTTGGGCATCAGCTTCCCTAACCTTGTCTGTCTTTGGCTTGAACAGTCTTGGTTGGAACTGGTGGTGGCAGTTTTGTCTTCCCAGCTGAAGCAATTTTTAGACATTCTTGCTGTGAAGCTGCATGGTGTGAACTGAGCCATGTTCTCTGACTTTCCTTTGTCCTATCTCATGCCATCCTCTTCCTCACACAGAACTGAAAAGCTCCATTATTGGCAAGAAGAAGCCAACAGCAGCTAAGAAAGGGGTAGGTGGGGAGAGGCAGTCTTGTAGGGTGGTTGTGAGCTGGAGTTGGACTCCTTCAGTTCTTCTCATGTCCTGGCTGGCTATATGACTGACCAAGGTCCTAACTTGTCTGAATCTTGTTTATGAAAGGGATATAAAGATATTCATCTTAAGGGGACTCCTGGGCAGTAAGCAAGATCAAGCACATCTAGTACTTAGAGTGCTTGGCACATAGCAGGCCCCAGTCAGCATTAACTGCTGTCCTCATCCCTGAGACCTGTGTGGGGGTTGCGTGAAGCTCTAGCAGAATCGCTGTTGTCTTAGCCATGTTCATTGGCCTTAAGGAGGACACCCTTCCCTGTGGGTGTGACTACAGTGACCATACTGGGAGGGAACTAAGGAGACTGGCTGGCAAGACCCCACATCACATGGTTTTCTCTTCAGCTGGGTGCCAAGAAAGGCCTGGGAGCTCAGAAGGTAAGCAACCAGAGCTTTACTGAGATTGAGCGGCAGGCCCAGGTGGCAGAGAAGCTCCGGGAGCAGCAGGCAGCGGATGCCAAGAAAGAGGCAGAGGAGTCCATGTGCGTGCTTGCTGGGGTGCCCGTGGCTTGTGTGGGGGTTGGTGACAGGTGGCATGGATGGCAGCCTCCAGCTGTTCATTCCCTTCAGGGTCGCCTCCATGCGTCTGGCCTACCAGGAGCTCCAGATTGATCGCAAGAAGGAGGAGAAAAAGCTACAGAACCTTGAAGGAAAGAAGCGAGAGCAGGCTGAAAGGCTGGGCATGGGCTTGGTGTCTCGAAGGTGAGGCTTGGGCCCCAGTGTGTCAGAGAAATGCCATTGTTTTTCTGGGAATCTGGACAGACCCTACCCAGCAAGTCAGGATTCCTTACTTAGTCTTCCTCTGAGGTTGAAGAGAGTATTTTGTTGGCACTCAGCACAGTGGTTGGCCCATATGTATGTTAGTTGCTTGAGTGCACAGGATGACACTTACTGATGAGGCTGCTTCATGGCTGGACAGTTCTTTTTTCCAAGACCTAAGAAACTCAGGGCTTTTTTGTTTCCTAGTCCTTGCCCACTAAATGCCGTCTGTTGTACCAGATATTATAATACCTCAAATGACTCCATGTATTTCAGATGCTTTTGGTTGGGGAGTCCTTTTGTTTTTTTGAGACAGTTTCTCTTTGTAGCCCTGGCTGTCCTGGAACTCACTATGTAGACTAGACTGTCTTCAAACTCTGAAAGATGATCTGCCTGCCTCTGACTCCCAAGTGCTAGGATTAAAAGCGTTAGCCACCGCCCTTTGTTTCAGAACTGCTGGGTTTGTGTTCCTGCGCTTGCTTTAAAGAAGCAGATCAGTTCTCTGAAGCATTTTGAGTTAATAATCAGAGGTTTCTGTAATAGTGTTTTTATTTTTTGTTGTTTTAAGATGGTCTTCCTGTGTAATACTTGCTGGACTCAAACTCACAGAAATCATTTTGCCTCTATCTATCTCCCAGTTGCTGGAATTAAAGATAGCAATAGTTTTTTGGTTTTTTGTTTTTTTTTTTTTTTTGAGTCAGGGTTTCTCTGTAGCCCTGGCTGTCCTGGAACTTGCTCTGTAGACCAGGCTGACTTCGAACTCAAGAGATCCACCTACCTCTGCCTCCCCAGTGTTGGGATTAAAGGCATATGACATGACCACCCAGCTAGATTTTTATCTTTTAAAAATTAGAATATCTGAGGGCTGGTAATGTGCTTGTCTTGCATGCATGAAGGCCAGGCTCAATCCGCAGTACCACATAAGACTGGCGTGTTGGTGTTAAGTCTGCAATTCCATACATGAGGCAGGACGGTCAGAGGTTCAAGGTCATTCTTGGCTATATAGCAAATTTGAGGCTAGCCTGGGCTAAAACTTGATCTGCCAGGCACAGTGACATAGATCACGGTCCTAGGACGTGGGAGGTGGAAGCAGTAGGACCAAGAGGTCAGGATGACCCTTGGCCACATGGGGTTCACAGTCAGGCTGGGCTCTGCTTCAAAAGAGAAAGGCAGAAGCAGGCGGATCTCTGTGAGTTCGAGGCCAGCCTGGTCTACAAGAGCTAGTGCCAGGACAGGCTCCAAAGCTACAGAGAAACCCTGTCTCGAAAAAACAAAAAAAAAAAATAAATAGGAGTATTTACTGGTGCCATTGACTGAACTGTGCTTGCAATTAGCTGGTGCCTTGGCTCCTTTTGTTAGGAGACTTGGGCTTACTATCATTAGAAATTTATTAGACTTGGCAGCAAATGCTTTTTACCCCCTGAGCAACCTTACCAGCATTGACAAACATCTTTTAAAATTGCTTTTTTTTTTTTTTTTTGGTTTTTCAAGACAGGGTTTCTCTGTACCTTTGGAGCCTGTCCTGGCACTAGCTCTTGTAGACCAGGCTGGCCTTGAACTCACAGAGATCCGCCTGCCTCTGCTTCCCGAGTGCTGGGATTAAAGGCGTGTGCCACCACCGCCCGGCTAAGATTGCATTTTTATTAATTTTTTATTGTATGTCTGTATGGGACCTCCATGTGCTAGGGCTGGCACATGCGGAGGCCAGAGAGCAGCTTTGTTGGAGTCAGTTTCCTGCTATATCCTAGGGAGTGAGCCCTGGTTTTTCCTACTATATCCTAGGGAGTGAGCCCTGGTTTTTCCTACTATATCCTAGGGAGTGAGCCCTGGTTTTTCCTACTATATCCTGGGGAGTGTGCACTGGTTTTTCCTACTATATCCTACAGAGTGAGCCCTGGTTTTTCCTACTATATCCTAGGGAGTGAGCCCTGGTTTTTCCTACTATATCCTAGGGAGTGAGCCCTGGTTTTTCCTACTATATCCTAGGGAGTGAGCCCTG
>PVIU01026337.1:0-22174 GCA_004026605.1 Ondatra zibethicus | reverse complement strand
AAGAGCAGAAGGTGGGAGAAGATGAGCAAGGAAGTTAGGACCCTGAGGGGCTGGACCACCCACTGAGACAGTGTGCCTGATCTAATGGGAGCTCACCAAATCCAGCTGGACTGGGAATGAACAAGCATATGATCAAACTGGACTCTCTGAATGTGGCTGCCAATGGGGGCAGACTGAGAAGCCATCAATAATGACACTAAGACCTATCTCTTCTGCATGTATTATCATTTTGGGAACCTAGTCGATTTGGATGCACACCTTCCTAGGACAGGATGAAGGGGGGAGGGCCTTGGACTTCCCACAGGGCTGGGCACCATGCCCTCTTTTAAGGAAGCAGTGGGAGGGAGTGCGGGAGCGGAGCGGGAGGGGACTGGGAGAAGGGGAGGAAATGTAAATTCTTTTTTTTTTGAATGGAAAAAAATAAAAGAATATGGGAAAAAAATTGTTTGAAATAATTATGCTGTAGGGTTAGAGATAGGACTCAGCAGTTAGGAGGGCTTGCTGTGTTCCCAGAATTCTGAGTTTGGTTCCTAGCACTCGGGTCAGGCAGCTCATAATCATTTGTAACTCCAGCTTCAAGGGATCTGACATATTCTTCTAGCCTTCATGGGTTCACACACACACACACACACACACACACACACACACACACACACACACACACACAGAGGGAGAGAGAGAGAAATAAAAATAAGTCATTTTAAAAGAATTGTGTTTTCTATAAAATGTTTTTATTTTTAGGGTGGGTTGGAGGGAAGATGGAGAGGAGCAGGAAGAGGGGAGGGAGGTGGAACTGTGGTTGGTATGTAAAATGAATAAAAAAATTTTGAAAATCTTTGTGTTCATTTTTCTAAAATTTAACTATTTTACTAGCATGTATCAATTATACATAATGGGATTCATCATGGCATCTTCATGCATAATATATTTTGATCATATTCACTTCCCCTTGACCTCTCTTGTCCTCGTCCTACTAAAACATTTTGCTATGTAACCCTTGATGACTTCCATAACTATATTAATTTTCATTTCCTATGCCAAAATTGAAAAGGAAGACTGTAGCAAAGAAAAAAATGCAGACATTAAGTGTTTAGAAACATCTAGATTTAGAACTGCCTACATTTATCTCGCTGCTATTCTCCTTTCAGAAAAGTGAGCTCAAGAAAACAGCAACAAAGAATAAGAAATTGCTTGTCTGTCTCCAAATGAATTTAGGAGGAAGAGTATTCCACTTCCGGCCAGCCAGCCTGAAACAGTATGAAGAGAAGGACTCAAATACAGAATCATTACAGCTACTTCTATGCTCAGTTTTCTAATTCTGGCCTCCCTCTCCTGAGGTATTAGCACATAACCATCCGATTATAAGCTAAGGAACAGTGTCCTCGGAGGTGCCCGAGCTTTCCAGCTAAGCATAGCCTAGACATTGTTAACAGTCTTTTTTGTCGATTGGTATAAGTCAGTCTCCCTAAGCAGGGTTTCTGTGGCATGAACAGAGCCACACTGTGGTAGTTCTGTATTTACAGAACACCATTATGGTTTGAACAGTGACCAGAGAAACTCATCTATGAAGACCAGGAACAGACCTCATTCCTTCTAACCTCTCTCCTCTGCTATATCAGTGATGACCTAGCATTATTCAATTCCCTGAAAACTTCAAGTCATACAGATAACAACAATGATCTATAAATTGAAACATGACTGCATGTTGGTTATGGTATGCTTTGGGGAGCCATGACAGTGCAATTCAAACTGTTTTTGGCTTCTCTATAGTCCCTGGATACTAGTTAATTATTTTATTTTAATTTTCCTAAATAACTTGTAGAGCTGAACTTCCTTTAATCCTGATCCTTGATCACTGGGTCTGATGTATCTCATTAAATCATTCATTTAACAGAACTGGCATCAGCACAAAAAGAGAGATGGGGAAGGACATAAAACTATGTTCTTTAAATGATATAAAGATAAATTTTAATTTCTTTAATTTTATAAGGAAGAGTCACACTTATTTTATACACCTATGGTGGGTTGGAAAACTTAAAAGAACAAAATGTACACTTGCAAATTAAATATACAGAAAAAGGTATGTGTTTGTACACAGGCACACATACTTCTTGATCACTCTATGTTTTTGAAAAATTAAAACTGAGATAATAGAGTGGCTGTTGTCTTCTTTGTGATATTTCTATCTGAAAGGAAACAAGGTCACTCACTCACTCACATGAAATGCTTAGGACAAGTCAGACTGAAGTGTCCCAGGATACTACAAACAGAATTGTCTTCATTCTTCATCTCAGCCCCAGATAACATCATACACACACCAGAACAGGAGGGTTTGTAGCAATGAGACATCACAAAACGTGCATGCATGCTACTCTTCCCTCTTTCTTCTGAGAGGACAGCCTCCAACCTCAGTGAGCCAATGAGAAATCTAAGGCTTGTCCACGAGGTAGAAATACCCTGTACCTGGTGGAGATAAAAGCATGTCAAGAAGGGCAAATGTCAATACTGACCTCTTCACATTCAGCAAAAGAATCTGGCACTGGAGACTGACAAGAGAACAGAACAGTGAGCCAAGTTTGGAACAAGGCCAAGAAAGCGAACAAAAAGCCAAAGCAGGCTCCCCAGGTAAAGAATGGGTGAGATGTGGGATCTGCTTCTTCTGAGGACACATTACCTCATAGTGAACAGCTGGGTTGGAGAAAATGGGTGGAAAGTATGAACAGTATGTGTTCACTTGTATGTTATACTATATTTTGTTGCATGCTCAAGTGATCTTAAGTTCTCCAACCAACTATCCTTTGCCAATTTTTCAGCTAACATGGGCTGAAGAGCAACTTACGGTTTTAGGAGAATTGTTAAAATTGCAAGCAACTACTGTTTAAGCAATTGCTTTCTTTTTGCCTTTCTGTTTGCCCCAGGCTCTCTGGTGGATGTCCAGGATTAGTGTGTGACTGGGGCTATCTGCACCATGAACAGCTTCATTGTCACAGTCCTCATCTGGACCACAGTAGCATGTGCTGAAGCAGAAAAACTCCTAGGAGAGATCAGTGAGACTAGTTTTCGGAAGTGCCAGGAGGCTTTCAATATACCAGTTCTGGAAGTGCTACCTGGAGGGGGCTGGGATAATCTGAGAAACATGGACATGGGACGGGTGATGGACTTGACATACACCAACTGTAAGACCACAGAAGATGGACAGTACATCATCCCCGATGAAGTCTTTACTATTCCTCAGAAAGAGAGCAACCTGGAAATGAACTCAGAAATCCTGGACTCCTGGGTGAATTACCGCAGCACCACCTCACCTTCCATCAACATGGGACTCGATTTTCCTTTCAAAGTCAACGGCAAGTTCTCTTCTGAGTTCCAAAGGATGAAGACCCTTCAAGTGAGGGACCATGCTGTAACTACAAGAGTTCAAGTAAGAAATTTGGTCTACACAGTGAAAAACAACCCAAGTTCAGAACTCAGCTTGGGATTTAAGAAAGAGCTCATGGAAATATGTGACCGTCTAGAGAAAAACCAGACAAAGATGGCCACCTACCTGGCAGAACTGTTGGTTCTCAACTATGGCACACACGTAATCACCAGTGTGGATGCTGGGGCCGCACTGGTTCAGGAGGACCACATAAAGTCCTCCTTCCTTAAGAACAATAAGGGAAACCATGTCGCTGTGACTGCCTCTGCTGGAATCACTTTCGCAAAGGCTGTGAACTTCAACCCTGAAATAGGCTTTGATTACCAGAATAGCTTGACCACAGGCTACCTTGCTAACAGAACCAACTCCAGGATGCAGAGCATCGGAGGGGTTCCATTCTACCCAGGCATCACCTTAGAAACCTGGCAGAAGGGCATCACTAACCACTTGGTGGCAGTAGACCGGTCTGGTTTGCCTCTGCATTTCTTCATCAAACCTGACAGGCTGCCTGGCTTTCCATACCACTTGGTGGAGAAGCTGTCCAAGACAGTGGAAACCGCCGTGAGAAACTACTACAACTTTAACACATACCCAGGCTGCACAAATGTCGATTCCCCCAACTTCAATTTCCAAGCCAATACAGATGATGGCTCCTGTGACGGTAAGGTAGCCAACTCTCCCTTCGGAGGTGTTTATCAGGTGTGTCAACTACTCTCGTGGTATAGTCCACTAACCCTCTGCCAAAAGTTGGAGCAGAGGAATCCACTCACTGGTGATTTCTCCTGTCCCTCTGGATACAGTCCTGTCCATTTACTGTCTCAGACCCATGAGGAGGGTTATAGGACCATGGAATGCAGAAAGAAGTGCACCCTCAAGATCTTCTGTAGGAAAGTGTGCGAAAATGTATTCAAAGTGGCTAAGGCTGAATTCAGGGCCTATTGGTGTGTGGCCAGTAGTCAAGTATCCCAAAACTCAGGACTTCTCTTTGGGGGAGTCTTCACCGACAAGAGCATCAACCCTGTGACAAATGAACAGTCATGCCCATCTGGGTACATTTCACTGAATCTGTTTCAGGACCTCAAGGTATGTGTTTCTATGGATCATGAGTTAGGGCACAAGTTTTCAATCCCCTTTGGTGGGTTCTTTAGTTGCACAATGGGGAACCCTTTGGTTAATTCTTCAACATCCAGAGACTTAGGGGAATCATTTCTGCAAAAATGTCCTGGGGGCTTCAGCCAACAGCTAGCTGTTATCAATGATGGATGCCAAGTGTCCTACTGTGTCAAGGCTGGGGTCTTTACAAAAGATTCCCTGGCCCCTGTTAGGCTACCACCTTACACTCAGCTTCCTCTCATGAGTCAGTCTGACACCAACTCTGATGAAGAGACAAGCAGCGATAGTGCCAAATCCTGGATTAAGGACTCCTACACCCAGCAGTGGAGGCTAGTGGAGCCATCAGCACTGCACAGCAGTAGCATGTCAGGAGGAACCATTGCTGGAATCACAGTTGGGGCTATCCTGGCAGTAGGTGTTTTAATTGCCATGGCCATCTATGGCCACTGGAGGTCTAAGAAGAACGAATACAAAGGAATTTCAAAACGACCGATGTCTCTTCCTTATTTTGTAAGAGCTAGAGCCACTCCTGATGGAGTGCAGGATCCAACTCCAGCTTAATTCTTCCCTAAAGAAACAGTTTCTCTAACCTCCAAGCACGGGGTCAAGCATTTCTTTTACTCCTTTGTCCTTCACCTCTGCCTTCCTAAGGAGTAAAATAAGAGCTGCAATAAAAAGAAGGTTTTATAACACTGTGATCGTGTTCACGTGTCTGCACTGGGAATTAAAGGATCTATGTGAACAAGGTAGGGGAAGAAAGATTTCAACCAATTCAACAAAACCCAGCCCTGGTTCCCAGCTATAATGGGAGTGTGCATTCCCAACAAGTCACGGGTTGCCTTCACCTGAATCTCTGTGAAAAGAGATAGGCCAAGGAGCAACAAGAGCTTTGGGATGAAACTACGTTTAGTCTGAAGTCGACAGAAGTTTCCAATTTGTGTGTTGGAAGATTTTACCATCCCTGTATCTTGTTTGGGGTTTTATGCTCCCAGAGGCAGTCAGGACTCTGAAAAGACACAGACTTGTAGTGATATTTCACTTATATTTTAATAAATAAAGCTTGCCTGAAGTTCAGAGAGTAAAACAGTCACACTGATCAGCCTTACAGACCGTTAATCCCAGTAGCCATACTAGTTTGCCATAGAAACCAGCAGTAGTGATGCACACCTTTAATCCCAGCACTAGAGAGAAATATAAGATGGGAGGAGACAGCTCTCACTCACGGTCTCATTCTGAGATTCCTGGAGGCAGGATCGCCATTTCGGACTGAGGTAGAGGTAAGAGCCAGTGACTGGCTGGTTTGCTTTTCAAGCAAGCTTTATTTATTAAAAATACAAATAAAATGCCATTACACAGACAGTCCTGTTAAGTCAGTGTTGTAGAGCCTCCTGAACTCTGAACTGATGACTGTATCAACTCCCCATGCACCCCAAAGGACTGTGGACTCATAGCAAGCCCACCTTCTATGTCCGCCCCACAGTTAGGATCTACTTTGCCCAGATCAATTTTAGACTTCTGAGTAGTATCAACAAATCTTCAGGAAATATTTTAACTTACAAACTTCTCATACGAGGTCCAAAGCAAAAGGGTGGTAGGAAGCTGGAAATAAGTCAAGAAACGTAAAAACTGAAGGGGACTCCAATGTTCCAGGAACTGGCTAATTTCCTCTCGCCAACCTCAGGCAGACTTTGAAAGGGACTATTGTTTAGATAGGTCCATTATTATGATTTAATCTTTGATGTTACCAAAAATATAATCCTTTCTTCTTCTGTGACTAACACTCACCCTTCATGTCTTCCCACCACAAGTGTGGGAATAAATAAAGAGACACAAACATACATACACCCCATATTACAAGTCTTTATTTTCCAAGGGGTGAAAAATGCAAAAGTCAAAATAAGCCCCCACTTAAGTATTACTTCCTCCTTTAAAACCAAAACCAAAAAAACATGTCCTGTTCTTTCAGTTTGGGCTTGCTTTCACTGCTAGACACAGAGCTGATGTGATAAAAAGTTATGTCATTAAGTTAACTGGAAAAGTCCTCCAGAACCACCTGTGACATTTATTTCAATCGCAGGATGACTTTCATAGGGTATCTTGCAGGGTACATGACTGACACCGGGCAGTAGTTGGGGTTTTGTTCAATTTTAATATCTGATTTAATTCTCTAAAACATAGAAATTACTCCACAGCTGCCTCCCAGAAATTGTGTATCTATTCACCACAGCATGTGACCAGTGAGCTACCTTCTATGAAAGGGCCGTGCACACAGTAGGCCTTCTGAAGAGCTCTGAGTGTCTCAGTCTCTGGGGATGTGGGAAGAATTACTCATTCACTTCCAGCTGAGATGCAGAGAGGAGTAAAGAGCTGAATTTGAATTCTGCCTTCCCACGTTGCCAGTCAAAGGGGGTTGACTCCATAACCTCCTCACCAAACCTGCCCTTTTCAGTATTAAAATGTTCAGTATTAAAACATTTTTCTTCATGCCTTGTGGGTTATAAGTGAGTTTTACATTTCAGCCAAGCTAAGAATTTGTCTGAAAGTGCTGACTTTGCTCTGTGAATTCTTTAAGGATTACTGAGCCTGTACAGCACAGCAGGAGACTCCTAGACCTAAGGCACCAACCTCCCACTGAGACAAAAGTATCTCACTAACTTAAATTTCTACTAACAAAGATACATATAAATATTTGTTAAAATGTGTACCTAGTGACATCCTGTCTCAGTGCCCATCTGTATGAACAGTGTCAGAATTGGGGGAGTCTGCTTCACAGTCATTTCACAGAGTCACATCCTGATCCCCAAGGGGCACTCCTGGCTCTGCTGAGCTCTGTGGCAAGCAAGGCCTGGTGCTGAGAAAGCCTCATCCCATAGGATACCAGATTGGGGGGGGGGGAGGAGTTTGAGAAACTGGAAGACTGGAAGCTCTTCATTACTTTCTTATTGTGTTCTAATCAGTGTTAGAATTATTAAAACTAAACGTTTATTTGAAGGGGAAAACCTACCTGCAAATGATTAAAGAATATACTCCATAGTAGTCACGTGGAGTCACTTTCAAGAAGGTGGCATTCAGGCCCTGAGACATGACTCAGCAGCTGAGAGCACTTGCTGCTCTCTGGGATTGTATTCCTAATACCCACACGGCAGCTCACAACCCTCCATAACTCCAGTCCCAGGAGACCCACTGCAGGCAAAACACTCATACACATAAAATCAAAACAAATAAATCTTAAGAAAAAGTTAACATTTCTGGCTTTCAAGATAACCATTTTCCCACAAATTCACACTCATTTCCCTTGCCATGTGGTCTGTCTAATTGGGAGGAACCTAGAGTCAAGCCAGGTCAAATGTGTGGGTAGAAGAGATGTGGAAAGTTTTAGAAAATAAAGGGGTTTTCCCTTTACCTAACTAGTTGGACTGAGGTTGCTCACACATAGAGGAAGTATCCCACATGCTTCTGAGACTGGTGCCAAAGCACTTCTACAAAAGTAACCACAGTTTGCGCTCGTTCATTCGCAGTTTATTGTTCTGCAATACACCTCATGAGCACCAGGGGGCGATGTCCTCTCGTAGAGCAACACCAAGAACTTCAAAGCACAGCAGTTACAAACAAAACACCTGACCTCTGGACATTCACCAGCCCTCTCCCGGAAACTGCCATTCAGATGCGGATGGTAACAGACAAGCAAAGGGAGCAGCAATTGTTTCTTATGCTGGATGGATGTTCTCAATGCTCTCATGCTGTTGCATACCAGTCTCCTCTGAGATAAAAACTTTCCATCTCGGAGCAAAGCTTCTCAAGACACAGAATGTTCTCAAGGGAAAGCAAACATTCACACTCATGCCTGGGGGACATCAGGGCAAGCACTCAGGGCAGCAGCTGAGGCAGAGGCCATAGAGGAACGCTGTTCACTGTTGTGCTCCCTATGGCTTGCTCAGCCACATCAATGTGCGCCCTGCCACATCAATCATTAATCAAGAAGCCGCTCCTCAGACTCGTCCACAGGCCAGTCTGTTGGGGACATTTTCTTAAGCTGACTTCCTTCTTCCCATGACTCTTGCTTATGTCAAACTGACAAAAAAGAAAAGAAGAAAAGAAAAAAGAAGAAGAAGAGAAAGAAACAAACAAAAAACAAACCAAAACAAAAAAAACCTCACCAGGACATTCCCTAAGTTTGGGAAATAAACATCTCAAAGGCTTCAGGAAGTCCCCAAAATTGACCAGTGTGCTGGTTTGAATGAAAATGCTCCCCCAAAAGGCTCATAGGTGGCACTATTAGGAGTTGTGGTTTTGTTGGAGTAGGTGTGACTTTATTGGATGAAGTATGTCACTGGGGGTGGGCTTAGAGGTTTCAAATGCTCAAGCCAAGCCCAGGATCTCTTTCTGTTCCTGGGGCCTACAGATCTGGATCTAGAACTCTCTGCTGCCCCTCCAACACCATGACTGCCCGTGTGCAACCATGCTTCCTGGCATGATACTAAACCTCTGAACTGTAAGTCAGCCCCAATTAAATGCTTTCCTTTACAAGAGCTGCAATGGTCATGGTGTCTCTTCACAGTAACAAAACCCTAAGACAACCAGCTATGTAGAAATAGTAAGGACTGCTGAGAGACATTCTCAGATAAGTCGAACTGCCTAGAAGAGGCTCAGACCCGCCACGCTGCCTGGAAGAGGCTCTGACCAGCCAAGCTGCCTGAAAGAGGCTCAGACCACCCAAGCTGCCTGGAAGAGGCAAGATGATCCCTGAAGAGTCACCTGGAAGGAGTTCACATTACCTGAGCTGGCTGGAAGAGACAGTCTCCAAACTGTTGAGCCACCTTCTGGCTGTACAGTGTGCTCTAGGTTTCCAACTTCTGTGAGCTGTCACCCATGCTAAGGTAGGCTGTTGGTGATGCAGCTGTCTTTGTGTCATTTCTGATCCTAAAAGTCACCCCTCACCCATATTTCCACAAGAAAACAAGAACAAAATACAAACCAAAAAACCCTCATTGGCTCCCCAGGAAGTACTTCGGAGGTATCCGAACATGGTTGGTCATCAGTTCCACATTTGGCATGAGAAACAGGGTTGCACAACATAAGCATGAAGCGGGACAAGATGGGGAAAGTAGTTTTGATCAAGTTTAAAACCACAGAGAAGTCTGAGTCTTACAAAAGGAGAGGGGAGTGGAACACAGAGGCACAGACAACCACAGAGACACCACATAACTTCAAGGGATCAGCGTCTCATGAGGTGTGACAAATCCCATTTGTCATCCCTGGAGTCCCAGGCAGGGAGAACATGGCTGCTGGTGCTGAGACTGGGAAAGGAAAGGCATGGGGTCCCCTGCTTGGCCCAGCAGAGCACAGTGGAGCTTCTTTTGGAAAGCAAAGCGGCTAGTGCCCAGCGTTTGCCCTCCTTCAAATTGTGACTATGCTCTTATGTGTTGGCAAAAGAGAAGGGGCAAGAGATGTCCCCTGACCTTAAGGGGCTTTCTGAGCCAAGCCTGGGTACTGGAGCCTTAAATGATGTGGGAGGGACACAGGCCACTGATCTTATGTTCAGTGTTCCAGGGCTTAAGAACTGTCCCCGAAGTCACGAAGACCTGTTTCAACACAGATGTGACTCTAGTTCCCATTAACCCAGACCAAGGAATTAGCATAAACACCATGTGAGTGTCTTAGGTCTCTCAGCAAGAGGCAAAACTAAAAACTCAGGGAGAGTTACCACCACAAGCTGGGCAAACCACCTCACCACAAACAGTTCTGGTGGAAATAAAAGTATGATGCATAAATCACCCATCATACAAAGGACAAGTCACCAAGAGGAAGCGCTAGTAGGTGTGCTAACCGTGATGTGCATGACATAAATTAAGACTATCCTTAATTTGACCGAGTGGACTATCTCAGCCATAATTTGGAGTCAAGAAGATTCCTATAACTGACTTGCAGATCCTGGGCCACATGTCCTAGAGACACTGGAACCCACCTTAGCAGATTCTGCAGATAGGAAAACAGAGACTCAAAGACAGAACTGACTTCCTTAAAGGCACCAGCAGCTTAGTGGCAGAATGAGGAATTGAATCCAGTCTCCAGGTTCCCAGCTAGCTCTGCTTTACTTTGTGTGTGTATTAAGGGGAGGGGTTGCATTCAAGTGTATATGAGTGAGCTTGCCTGTGTTGGGTAGTCTCTCTCTTTTCTCCATCTTTTCTCTTTCTTTCTTTCTTTCTTTCTTTCTTTCTTTCTTTCTTTCTTTCTTTCTTATTATTTATTTGAGTCAAGTCTCTAACTGAATCTGATACTAACCATTTGGATAGGCTGGCTGGCCAATGAGTTCCAGGCATCTACCTGTTTCCTACTCCTCACTCAGCACTGAGATTAAAGACCTGTGCCCCTCTGCTACCCAGTCTGACCAATATAATAATGGGTGTCAGGTAGCCAAACTGAGGTCTGTATACTTACACAGCAGATACTCTATTGACAGTCATCTCCCCAACCTACCTTGATTTTTTTTTATACTGTATATATAGAGGCCTGGTTTTACCTTCCCATTCTAATACCCTCCCTTTCCCTAGACCCACTCCCATTTCTGTAACTTCCTCTCGTGGAGGCAAGCCTAGAAAAGCTGAACATTGGGAAGGAGGGTCTTGAAACAGTCCTAGGGACATGGCATGACCAAGGCACTGATGTACTCGTGAGTACTCATGACAGCTGCATTCGCTAGCATAGGGACCACGCAAGACTAAGACAGTAAATATTCAATCATAGATGGGGAAGGAGCTCATGGGCCCCACTTGAACTCACCCAAGGGAACAAAGGGCAGCTAAGGATTGCTGGAAGAGAGGAAGTAGTTGCTTTTCGTGAAGAAGCCACTGGGAGTTCCTGTGTTGCAGTAAATATTTTTGCACCCAAGTCCACATAAGTAGTCCTGGTTAAGTTTGGTGGGTCACAAAACAAAAGCAAAAACAGAATAAAAAGACATAGAATGGGGATGGGAACTTGATGGGGGAGGGGGAGGATTGATGGAAGACAAGAGAGGGTATAGGGATAAATATAACCAGAATGTGTTATATACGAGCATGAAATTGGCAAAGAATAAAACTTTTAAATAAGATAAAGGCCCTGCTAATCTCCTCTTGCCCTGCTTACCTCTGACTCTTCCCATTCCTGGTGTCTACCATTCATTCTGTGCATCTACAAGCTTGCTGCTTTTCATAAATGATTGAGGATTTAGACTGTTCATCTTCCTGTGTCCATCTAGATTCATTCCAGTGTTCTCTAGTTCTACTCATGTTGCTGCAGAGGACATGATTTCATGATATCTGAGGAGTTATCTGATTTTCTTCATCCACTGGGTGATAGGCATCAGGATTTACTCCGTGGTTTGGTTACGGTGGGAGTGCTGCACAAACATGGGGCACAAGCATCTTGTTGGTATAAAGATATAAAGGTATACCTGGTTTGCTCGAGAAACTTCAAATTTCTTGAGAAGTATCCATACTATTTTCCATATAGCTGTACTAACTTCTATTCTCACTAATAGTGATAGTTGGTTTTTTTTTGTTTTTGTTTTTGTTTTTGTTTTTTTTTTTTTTGGTTTCTTTTACTTTTGGGGGCCCACCAGCCAGCTCCCAAATAAACACATGGAGGCTTGTTCTTACTTATGAATGCTCAGTCTTAGCTTGGTTTGTTTTTAGTCGGCTTTTCTAACTTAAATTAGCTGTTTCTCTTTAGTTATATTTTGCCTCTGGGCCTTTTACCTTTCTTTATTCTATATATCTTTCTTTCCTTCTTACTCCATGGCTGGCTTGTGACTGGTCCCTGATGGCCTCCTCTCCTCTTCTCGCTCATTGCTTCTCCTTCTTTTTATTTATTTATTTATTGAGCCTAGATTTCTCCTCCTATTTATTCTCTCTACCTGGAAGCCCCACCTATTTCTCTCTCCTGCCTAGTTATTGGCTGTTCAGCTCTTTATTAGAGCAACCAGGTATTTTAGATTTAGACAGGCAAACTAACACAGCTTCACAGAGCTAAACAAATGCAACATAAAAGAATGCAACACATCTTTGCATCATTAAACAAATATTTCACAGCATAAATAAATGTAACACATCTTAAATAATTATTCCACAGCATAAGAGTCTCATTTCTCTGAGTCCTTGTCAGTATTTTTTTTCTTGTCTTTTAATGATAACCTTCTCACTAGGGTGAAATGAGACCTTGACCCATTTCATTTCTCTCATGATAGATGAGTGGAATTGAACATTTTTCTCATGCTCAAATCTTGATATTTTATAATCCTGTTCTTTTTAATAAGGGGTTGGTAAGCAACAGAATCCAGGATAAGTCCATTCTGATGCAGTTTTTAAAATAGTAACTTCCTAGAACACAGCCGTTACTGTGTGTTTACATATCACCTACATTGGCCCAAAAAGACAAAGCTGAAGAGATCACTTGTTGGCACAGCCTAAATACTTACAAGCTGGTTGGCCATTTACAGGACAACTTTGTCTGCTCCATTCTAAAGGAAGCCCAGAATGAATTACTTGAAAAAGCAAACCATCAGTCATTCTACTCAGCCTGTGTTGTTAACCCAAATGTCACTGCAACCTCACCATTTCCCTTTGTTTAGGATACTAATAAAATATTCACACACCCTTCTGAGTTAACATGACTCCCCATATTGTCATGACCAAAAAAAGGTAGGATCTTCAGATCCTCTAAAGCTGATATCCATCAAGCTCCTGCCTACACCATGTGAACGCTCACTGGAGCCCAAAGCCAGTCCTCTAAGCAATCTATTCCTTGCAAGTAGGGGCTATTATTTATTTCACTGCTGTGGAGGTTAAAGTTTAGAGGACCCATTAGTTCAGGCACAAGAAGCCAATGATAATGGCACTGGGATTTGTGTCTACTGCATGTACTGGCTTTTTGGGATCCTAGTCTATTTGGATGCATACTTTCCTAAGCCTGGATGGAGGAGGGAGGGCCCTGGACTTCCCACAGGGCAGGTTACCCTGCCCTCTCTTAGGACTGGAGGGGGAGGGTGGAGGGTGAGTGGGGGAGCAGAAGGGAAGTGGGAGAAGGGGAGGAAGTGGAAATTTTGATTCCTAGTATTAATAAGGTTAAAAAAAAAGAAAGTTTAGAGGAAACCCAGAACTTGTGTGATGTTAACTGCAGCACTAGGATGTTGTTTCAGTTCTAAAATCTTTTTCACATCCCAATTTGTCAAAATGGTAATTAAGAAACTATTGAGTAACTATGTCAAACCAAAAAAAATGTAGAAGTCAAATAAACCCTCAACCCAGCATGTTCTGTTAAGTTCATTTTTGTTTTACATGCATATACGTGCATACATGTATGTATGCACACATGAGCACACACACACATGTACACACCTCTATTTTAACAGAGGACTCAAAGCTCCCAAGTGCATATATCCTGAGATGGAAGAAACACCTAGGAAAACCTAAGCGAATGCTCTTGTTTTCTTCTTGATCTGCTCATGAATATTTTGAGCAGAAAGAAAAATGATGGTAACTTTGACTTTGCTTCATCTGAAGGCCCATTGGAAGATGATGATAAAAGGGAAAAAAATGGTGCCATTGAAGAGAATGGTCCGTCCTCCTACAGGAACCTTTAATTGTCAGTAATAGCTCCTTGGGGAGGGGTGGAACCGCATGTGCATTTCTACCCATGATGGAATGTTGAAGGGTCCAGTCTTATGAAGGTATCTGTGCTGGTGTGTGTTCATGATTGCAAAGGCTGTGTCATTTGTGGATGATGGTATTTCATGGCACCTTCTCTGCCCTTTGGCTCTTACATTCTCCCTGCCCATTGTCTCACAGTGTTCCTTGGGCCTGGGTGGTAGTGGTATTGACAGAGATGTCCCATTTAGGACTCAGTGCTCAATGAATAAAAAGTTAACAAAAAAATTATTTAAAACAGAAAGAAACTATAACAAGTAAAATACAAAGAACTACAATCCTATAGCAACAAGGGAAGTAACTAAACAGATTTGCTATGGTTCAGAGTATTTTCATATATTAATCAAAAATTGTTTTATATATTTCAAAACATTGATTATAATAAATGAAAATTTTTTTTCATTTAATAGAAACACTGACTGTTATTCTGAATTTTCTTTTGTATTACCTGATGATAAAACAATTATGGAAATATGAAACCTGACAACAGTTAACTCAGAGAAACCCAAAGCCACTCAATCACATCTTTTTCCCAAATCTTCCTCAAGTAAGAAGGCACATAGCCAGAAAGATATGATGAGTAAGAAAGGAAGACAGAATAAAATTCTGTGCTGAGCTCTCCAGGCCAAGGTCCTGTTTCCTGGTGAAGGAAGATACGACAGACCTTTCAACAGCAGGCTCTCAGAACATCACTCAGAAGCCTGAAGAAAAGTGGGGAGGAAAGAGCTAGTCTTACTTGCTCAAGCTTCGTATACTTGAGTTTGCAGGGGAGATGAGAAGGAAGCGGGCTGGGGAGGGAGAGCAGCCAAGTAAAGGGCTAACAAGTGTGAGGCCAGAATTCCCATCCCCAGGACCTGCATTAAGGCGGAGAGGATGTGGAGGCTCATCTGTAATCCTAGCATGCAGGAGGCAGAGACAGGAGTCATCACAGCAAAATAGCTAACTGGCGTAGCAAAAACAGTGAACTCTGGGTTCAAAGGAAACTGTACCTCAATACTAATTAAGTAGAGAGCACGTGAGGAAAGTGCTTGAAGTCAGCTCCAGGCCTCTACACACATATATCCACACAACACACAAACACACATACATACATATGAAAAAATAAGGGTAAGGGGAGACCCTAAGGGTCTCCTATCATTCTGACTTTTGCAACAATATTAAATCTCACATTGGGTATTGCACAATAGCACCTACAATGAATGCCTGACCAACAACAGATATTCAGTTCTGTTTACCTCACAGAGCAATGAAACAGGTTTCCATTAGAATGTTATGGAAATATGTATTGAGACTATGCTAAGGCGGCCTGAGAACTCAGAGGAAATCGAAAGTGTAGTTAGCAATGTGTGCTATTGGAATCATGGAGTGACAACCAAGACTAAATCTTCAGTCTGTGAACCTAAGATCCTAGAAAACAAAAACAAAATCAAACAAAAGTACCGATGTTGTAGATTCTACATTGCTGTGTAAGAATATGCATGATTAAGGACAGGTAAAATGCTACATGTCCAGATCCAAATTATCTTTGGTCTGTTTAGCTCCTATTTATCATCTATTTCTGCTTTTGACCTAACATGCTTGTGGCTATCAGGTACAATACTTTTTGGAATGTACACACAGACCACCAGTTTCCACCCACTCAGAGGGTAATGATGTCACCATCTTCAGACAGCATCTGAAGCTTAAAGCAAAGACTTAAGGCAACCTACTAGCTGTTGTAACCCGCCTATCTACCTATCCAATGTTCCTACCAATGTATCTGAAAAACAACTTTAATTGACTTTATTTTTCTGTCATTATAAAAAGCTCGTGAAATCATTATCATAATGGAACTTAAGGAAAGCTGAATCTGTCTCCCCAGCACATGGTAACTTAGATTTAGCTTCAGAATAAACTCTTGTATTATCTTTCATGTAAGAGCTCTGTTTACTCATGGACAATTTTAGTACCTGAACACGAGAACTCAAGGATGGTCCATTTTCATTGTAAGAGTCACCCAAACCAGAGCCACGTACCATCAAAGGACCCTTGTGCCCGATTTCTGCCTTATTGTCTCTTCTGGTAGATTTTGGTAACTTCTCTGTTGGCCTGGGCCTCCCTGTCTTTGGTTAATACCCAGTAGGTTTATTCTGAGCTGGTTGGAAGGATTCTATTTTGATACTTGGGGAGGGGGTTGCAGGGTGTGCTTCCTTTGTTCTATTTTGTTTGTTTCAGAGTGTTCTGTTTTGGGGCATCTGTTTTTGTTTGTTTTTAGGATGTTTGATTGTTAGGTTGATGTCTTTTGTCCTTTTCTCCTGCCATCATTCCAATATCTAATTAACATTTTTCTGCCACCTCCCTGCTTAATGTCACTTCTCTGTCTTCAACTCAGGCAGCACAAGAATCTGAAACAAAATTCAGATCCCCTAGCTAGCTTAGGGAAGCTGGCAGCTTTCAGGAGAGAATTGGAGACTGAAACTCAAAGAGGAACTGCTAAAGAAAACCTGTTTCGGGGCCTCCATCTGCCTCTGTTTGATAACTGTGAGAAGTCCTCAGTGGAGACTAGAATTATAGATGGACAGCTTAATTAGAATTTTAATATATCTACAGAAATAATGAAATTTGTAATTTATATTTAAAAAGAGCTTCAGAAGTTCAAAGGTGATGTTAAAACCAGGTAGGAAATTAGGAAAATCTTTGAGGTTCTGTCAGAACCAAAGGCAAATTCTGAGATGTCTGTTAACTCCCTATTCTCATGTTCTCTCGAATGTTTCCTTTTTCTTATCTCCAAGCAGAACAAATTCTGTATAAAGGAAAAGACTATTATGGCCTTTAACATAAAACCTAGAGGGGGAACATTCCATGCTATAGTAACAATTTCCATTTATGGAAGTATCTTTTGGCTTGTTTGTTCATAAACAGAGGAATACAGGAATCCAATTTCAACAACACACTTCCCCTTTGACCTTTTTCCTTTGGATAGGCTTTCTTCTGGGTGATGTAGAGGTGTGAACTCTTGTGTCTTGTCAAAGAAGTACTATCTGGCTGTATTACATGTGTTCGTGATAATCTACTTGTTTTTTAAGTAGAACGAAACTCCTTGCTCTAAAATTTCTAAACAGAGCTTTTTAAAAAAACTATGCCTACTTTGTCTTACATTTTAAAACTTATTTTGCTCTAGAATTACCACTCTTGGCATGTCTGATTTAAGATGCGTGTGTGTTTGTGAGTGTGTGTGTGTGTGTGTGTGTGTGAGAGAGAGAGAGAGAGAGAGAGAATGTAGACTTTTAAGTGTGAGTTCTGACAGCTGCTGGCTCTTTTAAAAACAGGTTTTTCAAGATCCTTATCTTAGTCAAACCTAGTTAAGATATAACTCTAAAGTTTGGTGGCTAAAGAAAAAAATGACTATTTGAAATCTTATTTAACCTACATAAAGGCTTACGAATGTATCTTAAGGCTTACAGTAGATCCCAACATGTTTTAATATATCGTAAATGTAATTTGTCTTTTACAATGTATTTGGGACAATAACTAATTTGTGTGCCTTTAGCTTTAAGGAAGAAAAGAAACATTTGAGTAGAATGCCTGTTAAATGATTAATATGCTTACTACAAAGGTGGAAGAGAGTTGACTAAAGTGAAAGAGATGAAAACAGGGTGGAGACAGAAATGCCTGATTCAAATGAGAAGGACACCCTCCCCCCCACACTACACACACCTTTTGAAACAAAAGCAATTTCTAAATGCCTGTTATAGATTTAAATGTTTAAGAAATAGCTCATTTGTTAAAACAACACAGAAAAGGCTCACTGTTTTACCTTTATTTATAACTTCTAGATATTTAAGATACAATGTATGTTTTCAGTTGCTGTAATTAAAGGTCATTAAAAATTCTTAAGGTCAAAACTTTATACTCTGTAAAACTGGTGCCTGATTTTCTATTTAAAACTATAATGTTTTCTTAAATATTGATTTTCTCTTAATGATATTTACACGAAAACTAGCTTAGAAAGTTTTCTTAAATAATTTCTTTACAAATTTTTAGATTTAGTGATTTTATTTTCCAAGTATTTTTGCCTGAATGTACATATGTGTATCGCAGAGGCTAGAAGAGGGTGTTGGATCTGCTGGAACTGGAGTTAGACAGTTGTGAGCCGCCATGAGGGTCTAGGAACCAAACCCACGTTATGAACAAGTGCTCTTAACCTCTTAGCTGTCTCTCCATAGTCAAGGCTTTTATGCTTATCCTTTTACTGAACAGGCCATTTAAAACTTGATTAGATTTTATCCAAATGCTATGTTTGTATGTTTTCCTATTGGGTAAAGCTGGATAGGTACTACTTTAACAATAGGAAAATTTTTATTAAAAATTATTCCTATTTGGGGTGTTCCTTTACATAATGATCATAAGCTATTTTATGAGCAAATGATTAAATCTATTTGTAAAATTTGGACTATTGCACAAAATTTTTATTATGTTTATTATCTTAAATCTTCTGCATTGATGGATAAACAAATGTCACTAAATGTCTAAATTAAATAAAGCTTTCAGCCTAGCTGAAGACACTGCTCTTAGTTCTGAAGAAGCTAAGATTTACCCCCCTTTTGAAAGATGGCCATGTCTCCTTATAGAATAAGTACTGGTGGCCTATACAATTTTTAAAGGAATCATGAGTCACCTCTACTAAAGGTGACATCATAAAATTGTATCAGGGACTCCAAGATAATCCCTAAAAATTTAATCCACTGTGAACTCCTGAAAGATGAAGAACTTAGGAAATGAACTAAGACCAAACAACTTAATCAATTTGCTGAAAATAAATAAATAAATAACATTGAGATCTCCTTTAGCCTGGGAGGTGAGTGGATGTATTTGGTATTTTAAATTAACTTTTGTGCTGTAAACCTTCAAGAGATAAATTCTTAAACTCATATGTCTCATCTCAAACTTATGCCAACTTCTGAGAACACATCCACAGAGACTTCAAAAAAGGTGAATGACACCTGTCTTTGCCTATACCCGTAACTGAGTACTCCAGGTGGCTGGACTTAAACCCTCTCGGACAGTATTTTTACTAATTCTCTATTTTATATTTATTAAATCTTTTCTTATTTAGATATATTTTTAATTGTCTGCGATGTTTGAACTTACTTGGTATAATTCTAGGTGATATAATTAATACTTATTAACATTGGCTTTATTGAAGCTATAGATAAGGGTGCTGTTTTTACATTAATAACATTCTTGTTAGAATGTCACTTACCCAGACCTCCTACCTTACTAGAAGAAAGCCACCATGTTTGGAAAGACTCAAGAATTTTCACTACCTTCATAAAATAGTGTCCCTCATTATTATGTATAATTTAGATTTAAATTTTTAGTTTTCTTTTTCATTGATAATTTATTTTAAATCTTCCAGAAGGAACTCCATCAGGGGAAGTATCTCTATTTTGACTCAAAACTCTTAAATCAAGTTCTTCGTACTTAAAAAAAAAAAGAAAAGAGGATTAACTGGATCCAACTAATTGAATTATAAATCCTTAATATTGAGATAAGACATTAAGATAATACAAATGGAGCATAAAACATTAAGATAAATTGAAAGCTCTAAAAACCCTGCAATATATTCAGATGTTTCAGTACCTTGAAGTAGCTTCAACCTTTAAAACTGACTCCTGCTAGGTATAGTTGAATTTGAGTTAACATTTCTTATCCAAATTATACAAATGTCCAATGGCACAATATTCATGGTATTTCATACCTCAAAAGAGCCCCCCTCTATTTATTTTTTAATACTTTTATTAATTCTTTGAAAATTTCACAGTGTATTTGATCATACTCCACCTCTATGCCTCCGCCAACTTCTCTCAGATACACACCCTCCTCCCTCTACTTCCTGTTCTCCTTTGACTTCCTTTCTGGGAGACACTATCTTACAGCACCCTTCCATTCCCTCTTCTGTGATGTCCCCGAGCCTGGGGTCAACGGGGGCTGGGTGCCCTACAACCACAGCCAGTTGTTTCCTGTGACTTGTCCAGTTGTGGCTTTCTGTCATGGTCTCTACCTGATGCAAAATGAAGCTTCTTAGATGAGGAATGAGAGCTACACCTATCTGTGGGTATAAAGATAAGTACTTAGGATTCAGCTAGAAAAGAGGAAATGTGACTTTTCATTTCTTTCCCCAAACTAAAGTGTGTCACAATGTCACAATACCAAGAGAATAAACTCCCCTTTGGGTTCCATGGTTTCACCAGGGACGGGTAGTTGGTCAAGGTTACAAAGTTTGAAAAGACTCGAGAATTTTCACTACCTTAAAATAGTGTCTCTCATTATAATGTATAATTTGGATTTAAATTTTTAGTTAGTTTTTTTTATGTTGATAACTTATTCTAACTCTTCCAAAAGGAACGCCACCAGGGGAAGGAACTCTATTTTGACTAAAACTCTGAAATCTGATCTTAATTCTCTCCTATTGAGTGAGCCTTAAATCATATCAGGTGACTGCTGATTGCCTCCATGACGTAAGTGCCACTATTGAACCTTTTGGAATGTCTTGCAATGATGATCACTGTGGTTTCTAATCATATGTGTTACAGCTACATATGATTGACTGCTTTTTTGACAGCTTTCATAGTGCCTTCTAAGGCTGTAAGAGCTTTATACGCCTCAGGGTAGAGGCTTTCAGGTCCATCAGTTCCTCTAAGTTCTGGGTCCAGCATGTGTGGTATCTTTAGCAATAGAGTCTTATCTTCCTTTTCTGGAAGATAACTGAGGTCAATGGCAATAATCTATGTCTCTTGGATTTCCCTAGTTCAGTGATATATTATTTGTATTTTGATAAATAAATATTGCCTGAAGACCAGAGGCAAAGCTAAAGCCATTAGAGGTCAGGCAACGGTGATTCACACCTTTAATCCCAGGATTTGGGAGAGAGTCAGTTGGGTCTCTGCGAGTTCAAGGCCACCCTGGACTACACAAGATCAAGGCAGAAACAAATCCAGGTGGTGGTGGCTAACACCTTTAACCCCAGTCCTAGGGAGTCATATGCCTTTACTACCAGGGAATATAAAATGAGAGGAGAGAGAGGCTTAGTCTGATTAGTTTGTGGTCACCCAGCCTTAGTAGAGGTAAGATTTCTCCAGTGGCTTGGCTAATTTGTTCTTCTGGTTTTCGGGTTGAACCCCAATTTCTGCCTCTGGGTTTTTATTATTCGTGCTACACACTAACAACACATTTTTGAATGGATTATTTAAAGTATCTTATAGTATAATTAGCAAGGGATTTAAAAAAATAAACAATATTTTTATATATTTTAATTATATGAGGCCTTTGACTGTATGTGTGTAAATGTATTAAGTGCATGCACTGTCGACTGATGTCAGAGAGGGCCTCCGATCCCTCGAAACTGGGTTTCCAGACAGTTATGAGTGGTCATGTGCGTCCTGGCAAAAGAACTTAGGCCCTCTGGAAGAGCAGCTAGTACTTTTTAAAATTTATTTTACATACTGACCACAGTTCCTCCTCCCTTCTCTCTTCCTGTTCCCTCCCCTGGACTCCCATCTTGCCCCTCCCCATCTACTCCTCCTCCAATCCCATTCAAAAAAGGGGCAGGCCTCCCATGGACAAAGCCTGGCACATCAAGTAGCTAGTACTCTTTTTTTTTTTTTTTTCTGTACCTCCTTCTTTATTACATTTAAAAACAAGATAATATGTCCAGTTTCATTAGCACACAGCCTACGGCATGAGGGAAGATTTGCTCACTGTCAGGGGTTGAGCTATTTACTTTATTTTTTTTTTTCCATACATTGTTTTGTTTTATTTTTTCCATTCAAGAACATAATTAAAGATAAAAAAAAAAATTTTTTTTTCCTTTCTTCCCCTTCTCCCGGTCCCCTCCCACTACCCCCCACCCCTCCTCCCTCCCCCTTCTTCCTTGAAAGAGGGCATGGTGCCCTGCCCTGTTGGAAGTCCAAGGCCCACC
>PVIU01026336.1:0-22180 GCA_004026605.1 Ondatra zibethicus | reverse complement strand
TGTAGTGATCTCCCCACCTATGAAATTATTTTACTGCTACTTCATAACTATATTTTTGCTACTGTTATGAATTATAATGTAAATATCTGTACTTTCTGATGGTCTTAGGCCAGTCCTGTGATAGGTTCATTTGATCCCTCAAAAGGAGTCATGGCCCACCAGGTTGAGAATCACTGCTCTAAACTGATATAAATAAATACATGAATAAATAAACAGCACTTAAAAAATGGAATGAAATTCAAAAACTGGGAAACATTGGAAAATAGAAACAAAGAGATTATAGAAGTCATGCCATTGGAGAAAATGAAATCTAAAAAATGATAACCAATAATTGACTTCTTAAAATGATAAAAAAAATAATCGAACATTCAGTTATACTGACTTTGAAACAGAGTAGGCACTTCTCTGGTAGGAAGAATGCCATTTATAAGAGAATGCATGACTTTGTCCCATGTAAAATGTTAGCTGCTGAGTGCTGTAAGCTGACACATGGAGTTAACAGCCGATGGCCTGTGTCTCAAACATCTGAGCTGACTTCACTGTGTCAACCAGGATTGAACATATCTGCATGGAAGAGTTCACTAATTGGAAACTAAATACTTAGGAGTTCAAGCTGTCCTCCCTAAACTGTACACCCACCAGTGCCTGTTTCATTCACAAGGAAGGAATTAATGTATGATGGGAAATTACACAGAAAGTCACACACTGAACCCCATCAGGTCCTTCTTTGTAATGGACACCCCTGCAGCCCACGGCCTTAAACTTCAGTCTAAGATCTAGCTATTGTCCAGTGTGTTTACCCCTCCAGTGTACACGGTACACCGCTCCTACTTTTCTGGTCTGAAGGGAGAAGCCATGCTCCACATACAAATCCTTTTATTGTTATTGCAATGGGCAGTCCCACTGTATGACTCAAACTGGTAATTTTAGAGCTCTGTGGTGCAGCATACTTGTAACCCAAAAATTTATGGTGGTTAGCCAGGAGGATAGCAAGGGCAATGCCCTGTGGGGCTGCAGACAGGATTCAAGTGCACCTGAATCAGCACAGGGGACACTGAGTCACAACTGCTTTCCTAAGAGCTGAGAAAAATGCAGCTGTTCTAGAATTATTATACTCTCCTGGCACACAAGGTTGGGACCCCGTAACAGCCTCTGAGCAGCAAGTCAGAGGCCTTTGATGGGCAAGTGGGTCTTCTGGCTGGTTGTAAAACATGGTTGTCTCATTTGTTATAGGAATGTACCTTAATGGCTGATTAATCCTGGAGAACAAACATTTGCATCTCATGACACTAATCTCTAACAGGCATGGTGTGCATGCTACTCATCTTTGGATATTTGGGTGCAGCGCTCCCTCACTTAAAATTCTACTTTGTTTGATTTAATGTCTCCTAAGAACCGGTAAATCCTTATATCATTAATTCTATTATCAACTATACTCGTCTACATCAGTTTAGTAGTGGAGCGCTACTCTACACAGGAAAAACCTTCTACAAGCCGCACAAAATTAACTACAGACGGATCCCAAACCTAAATGTTAAAAGTGCAGAACTTCTGAAGACCCAGGAGAGACCAGGAGTCTCCCCGTTTGGCGAATGTGGTGATATCTCTCACATGCGACGATATAAGCTCGACAGACACCACCATCTGCGGCTCCCGACGCTCTGCTCCGTGCAGAGGCAGTGAAGTGATTCAGAGGCTGCCAGCAGAGAGCTGCAAGTTTAGGACTACTGAGGCAGGAAGACGCTAAACTCTGTGTCCCTCCGCTGGCTCCCACCCAGTGGAGGACCCACCACACGGCCGCGAGCCTCAGCGGCCGCTCCACCTACTTTGACGACATTGGCTCCTCGCTCGCCAAGCCCAGCCACTCCTCCCGTCTGTGGAGAGCAACCCCTCACTCACCATGGTGCAGCTGCCGAGCTGACACACTCTCTGCCCACAAGAGAGACCGAGCGCAGTGCCTGAGAGAGCTGAACCGGAACGGAAGTTGACTCCCGGAAAAACCCGCCCATCTGACTGGCGGGTCTGTTGGAGGTTCTGATTGGCTGGTGAGGTCTGAGTGACGGGACCGGGTGAGCTGACTACTCAGCACCGTGGTCCAGCAGTGGCTTCTAATCTAAAAACATACCTGTCCCAGATTGACTGGAGATTTATGCCAAATTCAACAGCAAGTCTCTTGCTAATGTAAATCAATGGGTTCGGTTTTCAAAGGAAGTATACAATTTCAGAAAACTAACTAAAATTAAACTAAATAGCATGGCATAAAAAAAAAAAATGAACTGGTTGGTGGAGGCACACGGCTATAACCCCAAAACTCCACAAAGAAGGCAAGCAGGTCTCTGTGTGTTCAAGGCCAGACAGCTAGGAATGCTACACAGAGAAACCTTGTCTCGAGAAAAAAAAATCAAAAAAAATTTTGAGAAGCTGCTTTAGAGCTTCTGCTGCTGAGTATTTATTTATCTGACATATGTGGGTGGTGGGGTAGGGATTTTAAAAGAAATGGTCTGTGGCCTGAAGAGGCTGCAGGATCTGAGATGAATTCCAATGGCTGCCAGCAGAAGTGGACTGGGGTGTGGCTTCAGGTCACTGGAGGAGGAGTGTAGCTAGCATTGCCCTTGCCAATAGGCCCCAGGCATGTGTTAATGTCAGGGCCTGAAGTTCCTCAAAAGGGAATGGATGGAGACCCTTGCTTATCTAAATGCCTGACTTTGGGGAGAAAGGACTTGTGCGAAGCAGGCAGCTCTGGAAACTAAGGTTTCTTGTCTTACTCTTACCTTCGCGACCTGTTCCCCTCAGAATGCTCCCTCCCAAAAGGGAAGGTCATGACCTCCTACTCTTTTCCGGTGATACCTTCCTACCTAGGATGGTTCTGTACTGATTCCTAACCCTAACTGTAAATAAAAAAAGTAAGCAAATATGTGAACAGATGAATGAATGAGTGGACGAACAAACAAACAAACAAACGAATAAAAAGTTCACAGTTTTTTATTGACTTTAGTTTTCATAATGAAAACTTTTGACATGTGACCTAGAAAGTGTCTGGAGCATAACTTTATACTCAACACCCTCTCTCTTCTCTCTCTCTGCCTCACTGTCTCTCTCTCTCTCACACACACACAAACATACAAACAGAGAGAAACACTTGAATAAAATTTAAATTTAACTAAATATACAATAAAAGAAAGCAAAACACCTTTACTATCATCATCCTGTCACTCAGGAGGCAGAGTGAACTCTGTGAACTCTGAAAGTCATGTTTTCCAGGCAGGGCTGTGTAAAGAGATGCCCCACGTTAATATATGAACAAACTAAGGAACATGGAAAGACAGTGCTGGCTGATGGGAGGAGGTGTACATGACTTATACAGGAGGGGTTTCATGGGATTAAAATTGAAAGTCTCATCCTACACAGGCTGCACAGGCAACCTTCTTTGGTCTTAACAAGGTTCAGACAGCCATCAGGCACAGTGAGGTAGAAAATGAGGCACCTCCTGGAATTCTCAATGGAGGCCTAGCCCCTTGCTGTAAAGCAGAGTGGTGGAGGGAGGGCCTAAGTGGTGGGCACAGAGGAGCTGGGATGCCCACAGTGGTATTTGCACACTTGTTCCTGTCTTGGGTAGTGCCATGTCAGTCAGTCAAGCTGATGTCCACCTGCAGAGGAGAGGAGAGGTGGTGCAGTAGTAGCACATTCCTTTAATATCAGCACTTGGGAGCTCCAGAACCGGTTACAAGGCTACAGCTTAGAGCCTGGTTTCCTGTGGTCACCACCCAGCAGAGATTTGGGTTCATGTGCTCCTGAGACCTACCCCAATTTTATAGTTCCATTGCCCTATCATAAAGGATGAGGGCACTGCGTACACACATGCTTGATATCACACACTGCCTGTGTGTCTGCCTGCCTGCCTCTGTGAACCCTGTGAGAGTGCCTGATACCTTCAGAAGACAGAAGATTGGAGGAAGGGGTTTTGCTGAAATTAGAGTTATGGATGGCTGCCAGCAATTTCTTGACTGCTGTGAGAATGGTGGGACAGGACTCACCAAAGACAGAGACATACTAAGTAGAAGTTTTTGGTAGAAAACTGAACTGAGTAGAAACTGGCTATTCCGTTTTAGTGTTTTCAGAGTTATGTCTGAGGATCCTTCTACTGAAAGACCCTCAGAGTGGTCTTATCGCCGAGGAGCCCCCAGACTCAATAACCAGGCTGTCAGATGCAAAAGCATGAGGTTTAATTCACGATTTACGTTTGCGCAAGTGGGTGCCCAGCTTCGGGATAGCTAAGCACCCCGAGTATCCATGCAAGCAAGTTTTTATAGACAAAATCACAAGTTTTACATAAATTATAATATGGGGTATGGGTACAACTGGGATTGGTCTAGATCT
The DNA here is from genome assembly GCA_004026605.1 of Ondatra zibethicus. Taxonomy (NCBI): domain Eukaryota; kingdom Metazoa; phylum Chordata; class Mammalia; order Rodentia; family Cricetidae; genus Ondatra; species Ondatra zibethicus. Next base: position 17,803 of record PVIU01026336.1, on the reverse strand, counting down.
TCAACCCAGAATGAAATTAACATAGTTCAGCCTATTCCCAGAAAAACCTTGAATACGTGACAAGCTGCCTGTTCCATCGTGACTCAGTTTACAGTCTGGTAATCATTCACTACGACCGGTTCTGATAATCATCTGTTTAGAAGAATGTGACTGGTCCTGATAATTGCTAGCCTTCCTGCCCAGGACTGTGACCAGTTCTCATAATTGCTAGCCCTCCTGCCCTGTGGGGGGGGGGGAGAGGGGAGGAAGAATCTGCTGGAGTGTAGTTTCCCATTACCCAATTCATCCAGTTCATTATGAAAAATTGGTTGGGGTCTTTCACTACTTAAATGAAACAAAACCAAATCCTTTAAAACATCCAGGTGTCCTCTTAGGGGAATGAATGGATGATGGAAAAGAGTAAAAGATAAGAGGGTTTTAGTTATTCCAAAATTGTCAGGGACTAAATTTCCACTCATAGGGTGTACTGGAGAATAGCAAGAGTTCACCGGGCATCTGTGTGTCTGTCTCCTGCTGTATTGTTTCAAGTTTTTCTCACAAGGTTGATTAGTGTCAACTGTAAGATTTTCATCTTTTGACTCTTAGGACAGAGAGGGCTGGAGGAAACAAGCTCCACTGGAAGTAGAAGCCAGGGGCAGATCCAGCCTTGGGAACCAACCCAGTCCTGGGACACTGGCAGACCAGGATTGAGCCAACAACCTGACTCAGAGTCTGTGATCTCCACCTAAACCGGAGTGGGACTGAACCTGTTACCTAAGACACAAAGAGAACAAGGTCCACCAGGAGCAAAAGCCAGGAGCAAACCCAGTCCCAGGACACGAGCGGATCAGGACTGAGCCAGCAACCAGATTCAGAGTCATCGATCTCCACAACAGCTCCAGCTCCAAGCCAGGGACTTCTGCAGGAGGAGATCCAGACCAAGATTTACAGAAACAGATCAAAGCCAGCAGCCTAGGCCAAAGCAGGCCTGAGGCAGCAAACTCCAAGGAAGCAGACCAAAGCACAGTAAGACTGAGCTACATCCAGGGACAGGAATAACCAATGGGTTAACTAGAACTGTGACACTGACTGTACCACGAGGAACAACCATCTGAGCTTTGGATTCTCTTGCACATCTAAGGTTATTCAACAGAATCTCAGACAGCCCTAACCACACCTTTTAGAGGAAAAGATGAGTAGAAAAGGTAAGATCACATGCTACACCACAAAGAGCAACACAATAAAACCTAAAGACCCTACAAAAGCAAGACCTGAACAACCAAATCTGGATGAACCAGAAGAAAATGATCTAAAAAATAACCTCAAGAGAATATTTGAAACTCTTAAAGATGAAATGAGAAATTATCTTAAAGAAATATAGGAAAAAACAAACAAAAAATTGGAAGATATCAGCAAATCACTTAAAGAAAACCACGAAAAAGAACTCAAACATATAAAGGAAACTATTCAGGACTTGAAAGCTGAGAAAGAAACAATAAAGAAAACACAAGCTGAAGGAATTATAGAAACAGAAATCATGAGAAAAAGATCAGAAACCACAAATGCAAGCATGAACAACAGAATATAAGAAATTGAAGAAAGAATCTCAAGCTCTGAAGATACAATAGAGGAAATAGACTCATCAGTTAAAGAAAACATTAGAGCTAACAAAAGCTTAACCCAAAATATCCATGAAATATGGGACACCTTAAAAAATGCCAATTCTTAGAATAATAGTAACCTAAATGCCCCTCGATTGAAGAATGGATAAGAAAAATGTGGTACATTTACACAATGGAGTACTACATAGCAGAAAAAAATAATGACATCTTGAATTTTGCAGGAAAATGGATGGAGCTAGAAAACATTATTTTGAGTGAGGTAACCCAGGCACAGAAAGACAATTATCACATGTACTCACTCATAGGTGGTTTTTAAACATAAAGCAAAGAAAGCCAGCCTACAAACCACAATCCCAGAGAACTTAGACAACAATGCGGACACTAAGAGAGACTTACATAGATCTAATCTACATGGGAAGTAGAAAGTAGAAAAAGACAAGCTCTCCTGAGTAAATTGGGAACATGGGGACCTTGGGGGAGGATTGAAGAGGGGAGGGGACTATGTATTGCTTAACTTTGTTTTTATCCTGGAATATCTTGTTTTCTCCATCGATGGTGAAAGAAAGCTTTGCTGGGTATAGTAGTCTGGGTTTGCATCCATGGTTTCTTAGTGTCTGCAGCACATCTATCCAAGACCTTCTGGCTTTCATGGTTTCCATAGAGAAGCTAGGTGTAATTCTGATAGGTTTACCTTTATATGTTACTTGACCTTTTTCCTTTGCAACTCTTTTTTTTAATGGCCCCCAAAGGGAGTGGCACTATTTTTTTTAAATATCTTTATGGTTTATTTGAATTTATTTTATGTGAAGGTGTCAGATCCCCTGCAACTGCATCTTCAGACAGTTGTGAGTTGCCATGTGGGTGCTGGGAATTGAACCCAGGTCCTTTGGAAGAGCAGTCAGTGCTCTCAACCACTGAACCATCTCTCCAGCCCCTCCTTTGCAACTCTTAATATTCTTTCTTTATTCTGTATGTTTTGTGTTTTGATTATTATATGGTAAGGGGATTTTTTTGGATCCTGCCTATTTGGTGTTCTGTATGCTTCTTGAACCTTCATAGGAATATCCTTCTTTAGGTTGGGAAAGTTTTCTTCTATAATTTTGTTGCATATATTTTCTAGGCCTTTGAGCTGTGCTTCTTCTCCTTCTTCTACCCCATATTATTCTTAGGTTTGGTCTTTCCACGATGTCCCAAATTTCCTGGATGTTTTGTGTTACGAATTTGTTGGATTTGTTGTTTTCTTCAATCAATGAGTTTATTTTCTCTACCATATCTTCAGCGTCTGAGATTCTTTCTTCTATCTCTTGTATTCTGTTGGTTATACTTGTCTCTGTAGTTCCTGTTCATTTATCCAGATTTTCCATATCCCGCCATCTCTCGGTTTGTGTTTTCTTCATTGCCTCCATTTCAGTTTTCAAGTTTTGAAAGTGTTTCCATTACCTGTTTGATTGCTTTTTCTTGGTTTTCTAGGGTATCTTTGAGAAATTTATTCATTTCTTCTAACTTTTTGTTAGTCTTCTCGTCCTTTTCTTTAAAGGAGTTTTTCACTTCTTTAATGGACTCTATTACCTTCATAATGTTACATTTAAAGTCGATTTCTTCTACTTCTTCTGGATTAAATTGTTCAGGTTTTCCTGTTGCATACTCACTGGATGTTGGTGTTATCATGTTGCTTTTAAGGATGTTGGAGAAATTCTTGGATTGGCCCCTGCCTATCTCTTCCTTCAAATGTGGTCAGGAGAGTCTTGGTGGCTTGGCCCCTCCGGATGGATCAACTGGTACTCAATATGGGCCACTTGCCATCCAGATGGATCTGCCCACACTGGATCAGGGCCACTTGCTGGCCCAGGACCTTGCAGTCAAAAGGGCGGCCTTGGTGGAAGAAGCCTGCTCTGCTCCGTGGAACAAGGGGGAGCAGCCCTGCACTCACCCTTCCCCCAGGGCCTTAGCCCAGAAACAGGCTGAGTTCAGGAAACCCAGGACCCCGCAGATGGAAAGGGGTGCTTGGGGGAAAGCTAGGGTGGGATAAGCAGAAAAGCCAGTAGAGGGGGGAGGCCCCCCGAGTGGCCAGAAAGTTTCAGGGAATGGAGGGCACCTGTAGATCCCTCCTGGGGCTCCTGGATGGCCGGGCTGGGACCCACTTACCAGTCCGGATGTATCCACCGGCACTGGATCAGGACCACTTGCTGGCCCAGGACCTTGTAGTCAAAAGGGCGGGTTGGTAGAAGAAGCCTGCTTCACTCCATGGAACAAGGGGAACCCAGCAGCCCTGCACTCACCTCCCCCAGGGCCTCAGCCCAGAAGCAGGCTGAGTTCAGGGAACTCAGGACCCTGCAGATGAAAAAGGGTGCTTGGGGGCAAGCTGGGGTAGGATAAGCAGAAAATGCAGTAGAGGGGGGAGGCCCCCTGAGTGGCCAGAAAGTTAATTTAAGCAATACATAGCCACAAACCCAGCCTTACAGAAAGTACTAGAAGGTAAAAAACAACTAAAGGACGCAAACAACACCCACAATAACACAGACATCTAACAACCCTCCACTAGCACAACTCAAAGAAGGGAGACCCACAAACCCTACCACCAAAAAGAAAATAACCGGAGTTAACAACCACTGGTCATTAATATCGCTTAATATCAATGGACTCAACTCACCTATAAAAATGCACAGGTTAAGAAAATGGATACAAAAACAGGATCCAACATTCTGCTGTTTACAAGAAACACACCTCAACCACAAAGACAGACATTATCTCAGAGTAAAGGGTTGGGGAAAGGTTTTTCAATCAAACAGCCCTAAGAAACAAGCGGGTGTGGCTATACTAATATCTAACAAAATCGACTTCAAACTAAAATCAATCAGAAGAGATGGAGATGGACACTTCATACTCATAACAGGAAAAATTCATCAAGATGAAGTCTCAATATTGAATATCTATGCCCCTAATATAAAGGCACCCACATATGTAAAAGAAACATTACTAGAACTCAAAGCACACATCAAACCCCACACACTAATAGTAGGAGATTTCAACACTCCTCTCTCACCAATGGACAGGTCAACCAGACAGAAACTTAACAAAGAAATATGAGAACTAACAGATGTAATGAATCAAATGGACTTAATAGACATCTATAGAACACTCCACCCAAACAGGAAAGAATATACCTTCTTCTCAGCATCTCATGGAAGATTTTTCATGTGAAAAATCGATCACATACTCAGTAATGACGCAAACATCCACAGATACAAAAAAGTTGGAGTAACCACCTGTGTCTTATTGGATCATCATGGAGTAAAGTTAGAATTTAACAACAAGTCCACCCCCAAAAAGCCTACAAACTCATGGAAACTGAACAGTCAACTACTGAAACACTCCTAGGTTAAGGAAGAAATAAAGAAAGAAATTAAAGTCTTCCTGGAATTCAACAAAAATAAAGAAACAACATATCCTAATCTATGGGACACTATGAAAGCAGTGCTAAGAGGAAACTTCATAGCACTTAGTGCCCACATAAAGAAAATGGAGAAAGCACACATTAGTGACTTAACAGCACACCTGAAAGCTCTGAAGAAGAAGAAGAAGAAGAAGAAGAAGAAGAAGAAGAAGAAGAAGAAGAAGAAGAAGAAGAAGAAGAAGAAGAAGAAGAAGAAGAAGCAGAGGAGTAGAAGACTGGAAATAATCAAACTGAGGGCTGAAATCAACAAAATAAAGGCACAGAAAACAATCCAAAGAATCAATGAAACAAAGAGCTGGTTCCTTGAGAAAATCAACAATATCAACAAACTCTTACCCAAACTAATCAAAAGACAGAGAGAGAACACTCAAATTAACAAGATCAGAAATGAATAGGGGGACATAACAACAGACACTGAGGAAATTCAGAGAATCATTAGGTCTTAGTACAAAAGCCTGTATGCCACAAAAATTGGAAAATGTACAAGAAATGGACAGTTTTTTTAGATAAATACCACATGCCAAAATTAAATCAAGACCAGGTAAACAATTCAAATAGACCTATAAGTCGCGAAGAAATAGAAGCTGTCATCAAAAACCTCCCAACAAAAAAGAAGTCCAGGACCAGATTGTTTTAATGTAGAATTCTACCAGAACTTCCAAGAAGAGCTAATACCTATACTCCTTAAGGCGTTTCACATAATAGAAACAGAAGGGTCATTGCCAAACTCTTTTTATGAAGCTATAATTACCCTGATACAAAAACCACACAGAGACACAACCAAGAAAGAGAATTACAGACCAATCTCATTCATGAACATCGATGCAAAAATTCTCAATAAAATACTGGCAAACCAAATCCAAGAACACATAAAAAAAAATCATCCATTATGATCAAGTAGGCTTCATCCTAGAGATGCAGGGCTGGTTCAACATACAGAAATCTATCAATGTAATCCATCATATAAACAAACTGAAAGAAAAAAACCATATGATCATTTCATTAGATGCTGAAAAAGCATTTGACAAAATTCAACACCCCTTTATGATAAAGGTCTTGGAGAGATTAGGGATACAAAGATCATATCTAATATAATAAAAGCAATCAAATTAAATGGAGAGAAACTCAAAGCGATTCCACTAAAATCAGGAACAAGAAAAGGCTGTCCACTTTCTCCATATCTCTTTAATATAGTGCTTGAAGTCCTAGCAATAGCTATAAGACAAAATAAGGAGATCATGGGGATTCGAATTGGAAAGGAAGAAGTCAAACTTTCGTTATTTGCAGATGATATGATAGTGTACATAAGTGACCCCAAAAACTCTATCAAAGAACTTCTAAAGCCGATGAATACCTTCAGTGATGTGGCAGAATACAAGATCAACTCAAAAAAATCAGTAGCCCTCCTATACACAAAGGATAAAGAAACAGAGAGGGAAATCAGAGAAACATCACCTTTCACAATAGCCACAAATAGCATAAAGTATCTTGGGGTAACACTAACCAAGGAAGTAAAAGATCTATTTGACAAGAACATTAAGACCTTGAAGAAAGAAATAGAAGAGGATACCAGAAAATGGAAGGATCTCCCATGCTCCTGAATTGGTAGGATCAATATAGTAAAAATGGCAATTCTACCAAAGGCAATTTATAGATTCAATGCAATCCCCATCAAAATCCTAACAAAATTTTTCATAGACCTTGAGAGAACAATAACTAACTTTATATGGAAAAACAAAAAGCCCAGCATAGCCAAAACAATCCTATACAATAAAGGAAATTCCGGAGGCATTACCATCCCGGACTTCAAACTCTATTGCAGAGCTACAGTAATGAAAACAGTTTGGTACGGGCATAAAAACAGAGACGTTGACCAATGGAATCGATTTCAAGACCTGGATATTAATCCACAAACCTAGGAACACCTCATATTTGACCAATAGGCTAAAATTATACAATGGGAGGGTGAAAGCATTTTTAACAAATGGTACTGGCATAACTGGATGTCAACCTGTAGGAGAATGAAAATGGATCCATATCAATCACCATGCTCAAAACTTAAGTCCAAATGGATTAAAGACATCAATATGAATCTGACCATACTGAACCTTACAGAAGAGAAAGTGGGAAGTAGCCAGCAATACATGGGCACAGGAGACCACTTCCTATGTAAAGCCCCAGTGGCACAGACAATAAGAGCAACAATGAACAAATGGGACCTCCTGAAACTGAGAAGCTTCTGTAAAGCAAAGGACACTGTCATTAAGACAAAAAGGCATCCTACTGAATGGGAGAAGATCTTCACTAACCCCACATCAGACAAAGGTCTGATCACCAAAATATGCAAAGAACTCAAGAAACTAGACATTATAATTCTAAATATCCCAATTTAAAAATGGGGTAATGATCTGAACAGAGAATTCTCAACAGAAGTTTGAATGGCCAAAGGATACTTAAGGTTATGTTCAACTTCCTTAGCCATCAGGGAAATGCAACTCAAAACAATTTTGAGATACCATCTTACACCTGTCAGAATGGCTAAAATCCAAAACACCAATGATAGCCTATGCTGGAGAGGATGTGGAGTAAGGGGAACACTCATCCATTGCTGGTGGGAATGCAAACTTGTGCAACCACTTTGGAAATCAGCGTGGCGGTTTCTCAAGAAATTGGGTATCAACCTACCTCAGGATCCAGCAATACCACTCTTGGGAATATACCCAAGAGAAGCCAAATCATACTACAAAAGCATTTGTGCAACTATGTTCATAGCAGCATTATTTGTAATAGCCAGATCCTGGAAACAACCTAGGTGCCCCTCAATGGAAGAATGGATCAAGAAAGTGTGGAATATATACACATTAGAATACTACTCAGCGGTAAAAAACAATGATATCTTGAATTTTGCATGCAAATGGATGGAATTAGAAAACAGTATCCTGAGTGAGGTAACCCAAACCCAAAAAGATGATTATGGTATGTACTTACTCATTAGTGGACTCTAGCCATAAACAAAGGACATTAAGCCTATAGTTCACAAACCTAGAGAAGCCAAATAGCAAGGTGAACCCAAAGAAAAATATATATAGATCCTCCTGGAAATTGGAAGCAAACAAGATCGCTTGGCAAAAGTTGGAAGCACAGGGGCAGGGATAGGGATGGGGGTGGGGTGGTGGGTGGGGGAAGGGGATAGGGGGAAGGAGAAGGGATAAGGGAAGGACTGGGGAGAGCTTGGGGGAGTGGGAGGGTGGAAATGAAGGAAAGGTGGATATTGGAGAAGGGAATAAGATATTTACATTAAGGGAGTCATTTTAGGATTGGCAAGAGTCTTGGCTCTAGAGGGGATCACAGGTGTCCACAGGGATGTCCCCAGCTAGGTACTTGGACAGCAGAGGAGAGGGTGCCTGAACTAGCCTTGTCCTATAGTCACATTGATGCATATCTTGATCATCACTATAGAAATTTCGTCCGATGGATGGAGATAGAGACAGAGACCCACATTCACATCAGAGCAATGGACTGAGCTCCCAAGGTCCAGTCGAAGAGCAGAAGGTGGGAGAAGATAAGCAAGGAAGTCAGGACTGCGAGGGGTTGGTCTACCCACTGAGACAGTGTGCCTGATCTAATGGGAGCTCACTAAATCCAGCTGGACCAGGACTGAACGAGCGTATGATCAAACTGGACTCTCTGAATGTGGCTGCCAATGAGGGCAGACTGAGAAGCCATCAATAATGGCACTAGGACCTATCTCTTCTGCATGTATTTTCTTTTTGGGAGCCTAGTCTATTTGGATGCACACCTTCCTAGGCCAGAATGGAGGGGGGGGGCCTTGGACTTCCCACAGGGCAGGGTACCATGCCCTCTCTTAAGGAAGCAGGGGGAGGGAGAAGGGGTGGGGGGAGCGGGAGGGAACTGGGAGAAGGGGAGGAAGTGTAAATTTTTGAATGAAAAAAGTAAAAGAATATGAAAAAAAGAGGGGTGGGGAGAGGAGAGGCAGGGAGGAGAGCAGTGAAAAATGTAAAGCTCAATAATTTTTTTTTTTGTTTTTTTGAGACAGGGTTTCTCTGTGGCTTTGGAGCCTGTTCTCGAACTAGCTCTTGTAGACTAGGCTAGCCTCGAACTCACAGAGATCTGCCTGCCTCTGCCTCCTGAGTGCTGGGATTAAAGGTGTGCACCACCACTACCCAGCAAGCTCAATAAAATTAAAAAAAGAAAGATTTTCATCTTTTATGATCATTTGAGAGTCTTGGTTTTTTTTAATTCATAAATGTACACATGTTCCCTCTAGTTCTACTAGCTGTACATCTTTGACCATGAAAGCAGCATAGACTTCATCAAAGAAATCCTCTGCATTTTATATTTCACCTTTGGTTGCTATTAAGTGCCATCTAGTTGGTTCGTGGTGTTTCATGAGCACTTTTCTAATTCTTTTGTTTTTTGTGTCTTGTTTTATTTTGTTTTTTTGCGGCAGGGTTTCTCTATGTAACAGCCCTGGAACTTGCTTGGTAAATGAGGCAGGCATTGAACTCACTGATATCCTCCTGCCTCTGCCCTAATTCTTTTTTCTTTTTGTTGGTGGTGTGTTTTTGTTTTTTGAGACAGGGTTTCTCTTTAGCTTTAGAGCCTGTCCTGGAACTAGCTTTTGTAGACCAGATTGAAAATGAACTCACAGAGATCTGCCTGCCTCTGCCTCCCAAGTGCTGAGATTAAAGGCTTGGGCCACAACTGCCTGGCTCAATTTTTTCCTAATTCTTGAATGGGGTACCTACCAAAGGCATTTCTTCCTATGTGGTTTGTGTTTGATTGCTGTTTTGAGTTTTTAGATCACCTATTCAGGGTCCCTGGACTTCACACCTGTTCACTGAAGGCACCTGGTAGGTTCAAGACTCACAGACTTAACAGACTACTTCAAGGTCACCACCCCTTGCTAAGGTCTTGAACTCCTGGCTGACTTATTAAAGGGTGAGGTTATAACTTGACTGGTCTGCTTAGATATGCATTGTTTTGTTTTTGTTTTATTTTTTCAAGACAGGGTTTCCCTGTGCAACAGTCCTAGCTGTCCTGGAACTAGCTCTTGTAGACCAGTCTGGCCCCAGAGATCTTCCTGCCTCTGCCTCCCAAGTGCAGGGATTAAAGGCGTGCACCACCACCGCCTAGCCTAGACAGGCGTATTTGCTGCCTTTCAGCTAAACATTACCTTCTTGTTGAAGTTGGGAAATTGCTGATTTGAATTCAGTCATTTTCAGGTTTCTTAGAAAAAATGAAAGAAAACAAAACAAAAACTTGTTTCATTTCACATTTTAACTTGATTTTTTTTTTTTGAGACAGAACCTGTCTTTTTATTTGTGCTTCAGCCAAACTATTTTAATGCATGGCCCGGTACTTCTTTCTGAACACTTCTGCTGCAACTACAATTTAAAGAAGAAAAACTGAAATTAAGATAATTGACCTGGGATTAACAAAGAAAAAAAAGGAAAAAAGCTGCATTTTCCTTCTTTCTTTCTTTCTTTTTTCTTCCTTTTTGGTTTTTCTGTTGGACTAGAAGTCCAAACATCAGGGAGGAGTTGCCCCCAAGGAACCATTATGAACCCCATAGTTGATGCAAATGCAAGAGGATTTTAATTCTGTCATGACAGGACCCTTCAGCTAAGTGAAGAGTGTCCATTAACAGTTAAAATTCCATTTTTAAAGCAAAAAGCCACAGAAACAAGGGGGGAGCCTGAGGGTTGTTTTCCAACTAATTGGATTGGCTTATTCAAAGGGCTACTAGCAGTGATTGGTCTGTGCCGGGGCAGGAGAATAGCTGCATGATCAGGTGAGGTAAGGGGGGGCATCTGTGGGTCATCCTGAACTTGTTCCAGTGACTAAATCAATACATTAGGAACTGAGTCAACATCTGTGGGTTGTCTTTGCCTCAATTCCCAGAATGGAGTTATGTTTGAAGATTATTCACAAGGACACAGGAGGATGAGTAGTCCAGGAATGTGTGTGGGGGCGACTGTCCCATTTCCAAATTCAGAAAATGTCTTTAGAGCTGAGAGGCCTCAGAAATGCATTTAGAGTCTTTCATTTCGAGACAGGGCTTCTCTGAAACTTTGGATCCTTTCCTGAAACTAGCTCTTGTAAACCACACTGGCCTTTAACTCACAGAGATCTGCCTGCCTCTGCCTCCTCAGTGCTGGGATTAAAGGCGTGCACCGCAACTGCCTGGCTCTTTGTGGAATTTTTTTAAAAAAATTTTCAAGACAGGGTTTCTCTCTGTAGCACTCGCTGTTCCTGGAATTTGATTTGAAGACCAGGCTGGCCTTGAACTCACAGAGATCTGGCTGCCTCTGCCTCCCAAGTGCTGGGATTTAAGTTGTGGACCAACACTGCCTGGCTCTTCTTACTTTTTTTCTTTCTTACTTTCTTTTATTTTCTTTTATTATTTTTTGAGGCACATTTTCTCTGTGTAATAGCCCTAGTTGTCCTGGAACTCACTTTATAGACCAGGCTGTCTTCTTGGTGAAGAACATTCTGGTTTTTTTTATTTCCTATCTGTAAATCAACATTTCTTTTCTTTCTCTCTTTTGCTTATTTTTGTCTTTTTTTTGGGGGGGTGGTGGTTGGTTTTTTTTGTTTTGTTTTTTGAGGCAGGATTTCTCTGTGGCTTTGGAGCCTGTTCTTGTAGATCAGGCTGGCCTTGAGCTCCCAGAGATTTGCCTGCCTCTGCCAGATATGGAGCCAGTACCCTTGAATGCTTTCATCTTGGTCTTATGGACTCCATGCTCTCAGTACTGCATCAAAATCTTGAGTGCATGGGCCCATTTTCAACCACTTCAAAGAGCTGTAGAATATGGTATTTAATTAACTTAGGGTTCTGTTAAAGTGAGACACGTTTGCTCCTGGCAGTGCCAATCTATTCCAGAGAGAATTTTGAGCACCAAAGACACTCCACTTGGAGCTTGTTTTCTTCTTGGCAAAATTGGTCTTTGGGCAAGGAACTGCCCATGCCTCAACCACTGACAAGGTACATGGTATCCAGAAATAGATAAGCAGGACACAAGGGAAAAAAACTGTCAAATCTTGCAATGACAGGGTAAGACAGTTTTGAAAAATGTGCTACCTCTGAAAATGGGCTGTCAGTTATACTAGACCTTCGCCAAAGTTGGTTGCTTCACTGCTGCAAATGAGACTTTGGGTGATTGCCCAGGTAGCCAGTTGTCTCTGTCAGTTGTTGTACATTTTTGGAAGTTGCTTGATTGCACTTGCTGCCTACTCAAGTAATATTATTTCCCTTCTCGAATCTTCAATAAGGTTGAAGACTAGATAGTTGTAGTTACTTTCCTCTCATGACTTGGCCAAGACTTAAACTCAGGATAGGATAGAATAATTATTGAAACATTTATCACATGTTTCTTGCTTGGCATATTTGTTCTTATTGTATATAATTTTGTATTAGGCTTAGAACTCTCTTGTTTAAACAAAAGGGGGAGGTGCTGTAGGAATTCCTACAGCCAGTAGCCTTTAAGTTACCCGCCCACTTGGGCATGTCCTCTTATACTATTTATGCTGATTTGAAGCATGCATCTGGCCTCTTTTCCAGGTGCTGAATTCAGTTGCTGTTCTCCATTCCAACAGAGGATTGTGACTTGTGAGTCTACCCCTATTATTCTCAATTCTGAGCTAGTATGGGATTTCTTTTAAGCATCCTTCTTCAAAGCAGTTTGTCAGATACCCTGGATCTGGAGTTGCAAAAACATGTGAGCCACCCAACATGGGTATTAGGATCTGTACACAGGTCATCCCAAAGAAAAGGACATGTTGAGCCACCCGTCTAGCCCCAAAGTATATTTTACGCAATAAACTAAGTTTTCACATATACAGAAAACAAAAAAAACCTAAATAAATGGTTAGTCCTTTGATGATCCTGTTAACATGATGAGTTAATATTAAGATGTTGGACATTTTCAGTTTGCAGCATAAATTCAACATACCCAAAGAAAATTCCTAAATATTTATAAAAGAAATGCTGTTTCTAAAGTTATATGGAAAGGAGAAAAGCTAAGAATGCTCATAGGATTATGATTAGGGAGCAACAGGGCACATTTAACCTGTGAGATATGTGAATATTGCAGAGAGTTTGCCTGATGGTGAATGGGTTCACTTTCCCATTGGGCTGAGCTAACCTTGAGCAAAAAGGAACCATTTGGTTTGCTGTCATTTGGTGGATGACCTCATCACAAAGGCAGCAGCCATTTGAATTAGCCATCTTCTTTGCTAATAGCTTTGTTTAAAAAAATCAATGCCCAGTGACTCCTTGGTTACTGTGGCATAAAACAAAAAGGAGACATCCATAAACTTCCTGCTGCAACTGAGCCCTTAGTGGATTACCCTATTTATACTAAAGAGATGACACCAGACTTCTATGGTTTATGTTAGCTTTGGTGTTTTGTTTTGTTTTGTTTTTGTCACATTGCTTTTCCTGATATATTTAATGGCTTCAAAAGGAAGTGAAGAATTTCCTTAGCTATGTGCCTCCAAAACTAGCAACACATCAAAGGAATCTGGCACTTTTAAATGTTTATTCTTGGAAGGTTCATGAAAATTTGCATGGGCCTAGAGTCACTCTTGAAAAAAGTGAAGGCCCTACCAGAACTAAAGAAATGGACACCACATGCTAAAAAAGCTGTTGCCAGCAGGAAAGGTTTTTTTTAATTGATTTTTATTGTGCTTTACATTTTTCTCTGCTCCCCTCCCTGCCTCTCCCCTCCCCTTCAACCCTCTCCCAAGGTCCCCATGCTACCAATTTACTCAGGAGATCTTGTCTTCTTCTACTTCCCATGTAGAGTAGATCTATGCGTATCTTTCTTAGGGTTCTCATTGTTGCCTAGGTTCTCTGGGATTGTGATTTGTGGGCTGTTTTGTTTTTTTTTTTTTTTGGCTTTATGTTTTAAAAAAACTTATGAGTGTGTACATGTGATAATTGTCTTTCTGTGTCTGGGTTACCTCACTCAAAATGATGTTTTCTAGCTCCATACATTTTCCTGCAAAATTCAAGATGTTATTTTTTTTTCTGCTGTGTAGTATTCCATTGTGTAAATGTACATTTTCCTTATCCCTTCTTTGGTCGAGGGGCATTTAAGTTGTTTCGAGGTTCTGGTTTTGACAAACAGTGCTGCTATGAACATAGTTGAGCACATGTCCTTGTGGCACGATTGAGCATCCTTTGAGTATATACCCAAAAGTGGTATTACTGGGTCTGGAGGAAGGCAATTCCCTAATTTTCTGAGAAATCGCCAAACTGACATGCATAGGGGTTGTACCAGCTTGCACTCCCACCAACAATGCAAGAGTGTTCCCTTTACCCCACAACCTCTCCAGCATAAGTTGTCATCAGTGTTTTTGATCTTGGCCATTCTTACAGGTGTAAGATAGAATCTCAGAGTTGTTTTGTTTTGCATTTCTCTGATGACTAAAGATTTTGAGCATTTCCTTAAGTATATTTCAGCCATTTTAGATTCCTCTGTTGAGAGTTCTCTGTTTAGGTCTGTACTTCATTTTTTTTTTATCAAATTATTTGTTCTTTTGATGACCAATTTCTTGAGCTCTTTGTATATTTTGGAGATCAGACCTCTGTCTGATGTGGGGTTAGTGAAGATCTTTTCCCATTCTGTAGGCTGTCATTTTGTCTTGTTGACTATGTCCTTTGCTTTACAGAAGCTTTTCAGTTTCAGGAGGACCAATTTATTGTTTCTCTAAGTGTCTGTGCTACTGTGGTTATAATTAGGAAGTGGTCTCCAGATCAGCAGCAAGGTTTTACATCTAAATGCTAGAGGTGGAGGCTAGGCTGGGCTAGCCTAGCCTAAGCTTCCCATCTGAAAACTGTAAGAATTTTACTCTAAGGAATCCTTTGGTTGGTATTTGCTGTCTACTTTTCTCCAGTCATGCACTAAATGTTTTCGTTCACATTTTCTAGTCTATTCACAGGCACCAGGGAAGCAGAATACCATCCTTTTAAAAAAAAACTGAACTTTATGCCATCAAATTCCTTTTCCTTCCTTACAGGAGATATAAGTCATAACGTGATTTTTAAGACTTGGTTGTCCTTGAACTCAAGAGATCTGCCTATCTCTGCCTCTGCCTCTCTATCCTAGAGTGTTGGGATAAAAGGCATGGCTTGGCTAATCACCCACTGTTGAGAGAGGTTTCTGTCCCATCCTGTCCTATAGCCATTCAGTCCCAAAGAAACACACAGAGGCCTACATTAATTATAAACTGGTTGACCTATTACCTCAGGCTTTCTTATTAACGAATTCTTACCTCTTACATTAACCCATAATTCTTGTCTGTGTTAGCCACATTGCTTGGTACCTTTATCAGTGAGGCATTCTCATCTTCCTTCCTCTTGCTTCATCTGTGACGACTGTAGACTGAGCTTTTCCTCTTTACAGAACTTTCCCATTCTTGTAGCCCTGCCTATAGTTCTTGCCTGGCCACCCTGCCTATACTTCCTGCCTGGCTACTGGCCAGTCAGTGTTTTATTAAACCAATACAAGTGACAAATCTTTACACAGTACAAGACCATTGTCCCACAGCAACCCACTCTTCAAGGTGCTCCTCTAATGGCAATGTCTTTTCTATTAACCTTCAGTTTCCAGGGCTAGGCAAATGATGTTCTCTGAGGATCTATTTATGTTTGGTAGACAAAGAAAACAATCACCAATGCTTAGCTCTTTCTATAGGTGCTTTATTGGAAGGCACAATGTGTAGTGAACACAACCAGTTAGGTAGCAGACGTGTAGGCAGTAAATGAGGCGACAAGTCTAACAGAAGCTATTGTAGCCAAAGTCTTGGAACGTCATGTTGGACAGTTCCCAGAAGATGCAGATGGCAGCCTGGTGATCACAGTTGCAGATGGTGGCCTTACAAGCATTGTTTTTATCTGCAGAGAATCAAGAAAGGGAGTTGAGTGGAGCCTATGACCCTGCTCACTGCCATTTGTAGGCAAAAGAAACTGGTGGCCCTCCCACAGCTGAAGACTTAGGCTTGAGAGACAAAGCAAACTAAATATATTGGTTTTCCCAAATCGTTGAAACACACTTATACTAAAAAAAAAATCATCCCAGCACTCTGGAGGCAGAGTTAGGAGGATTTCAGTGAATTCAAGGCCAACCTGGTCCAAAGATAGAGTCCCAGGACAGCTAGAACTGTTACACAGAGAAACCCTGTCTTGAAAAAACAAAAAAAAATTTATGATGGAGCTGGGGAGATGGCACAGTTGGTAAAACAGTTGCCATACAAGCATGAGGGCCTGACCTAGGATGGCCAGCACCCATGTAAAAATCAAGGTGTGGTTGGGGCATCTGTAACTCTATTGGGAAGTGGGGAGCATGGATCCTCAAAACTTGTTGGTCAGTCAGGATAGCTGAAGGTGAGCATTGTGTTTAGTAAGAGACCCAGCCTCTAAAGACATGGTAGAGAGTGACTGAAGAAGACAGGCTATGCCAACTCATTCCTATAAAGGAAAATAAATAAACATGGATATTTAATCCTAAAACCAGGAGAATGACAAATATGAACACTCACTTCTGAAATTACATGATTTAAGACAGTCCTCCTGCCTCTGCCTCCCAAGTGCTGGGATTGCTGATGTGAACCACCATGCTTAATTTATGGGTTCTAGGGATGGATCCAGGGCTCTGTGCATGCTAGGCAAGCACTCCAGCAGCTGAGCTACATTCCCAGCTGTTACAAGCTGGGGGGGCTTCAGCTCCAGGTTCTTTTCCTAGTAGTGCTATAAGGACTCTGTGCACTTCTCCCCAGAGAGTAATGAGTAACCAGACCAAGCAAGAGAATTGTCTTTATAATGATTCTTTACTAGCAACTTCAATATCCAATGAATCCATGGGGTTTACAATCTTAATAGGCATGGGGAATTGATGATGGGCAACACACAGGCAATTCAAAATCACAATTATCAATCCTACCAATCCTAATACGTAAAAACAATTCATAAAGCTTAAATCATATATTAAACCCCACACACTGATAGTGGGAGACTTCAACACTCCCCTCTCACCACTGGACAGGTCAATCAGACAAAAAATGAACAGAGATAAAAGAGATCTAAAAGATGTTATGTCTCAAATGGACTTAACAGACATCTATAGAATATTCCATCCAAACAGAAAAGAATATACCTTCTTCTCAGCACCTCATGGAACCGTCTCAAAAATTGACAACATACTTTGTAACAAGACAAACCTCAACAAATACAAAATAATTGGAATAACCCAAAGTACCTTATCAGATCACCATGCTTTAAAACTAGAAGTCAACAGCAATAACAATTCCAGAAAGCCCACAAACACATGGAAATTAAACAGTGCTCATCTGAATCATCAATGGGTCAAAGAAGAAATAAAGAGAGAAATTAAAGACTTCCTAAACTTCAGTGAAAATGACCACACAACATACCCAAATTTATGGGACACAATGAAAGCAGTGTTAAGAGGCAAGTTCATAGCACTAAATGCCTACATAAAGAAGCAGAAAAAAATCCCACAATAGTGAATTAACAGAACAATTGAAAACTTTAGAACAAAAAGAAGCAAACTCACCTAAGAGAACTAGACGGCAGGAAATAATCAAATTGAGAGCTGAAATCAACAAAATAGAAACAAAGAAAACAATACAAAGAATCAATGAGACAAAGAGCTGGTTCTTTGAGAAAATCAACAAAATAGACAAACCTTTATCCAAACTA
>PVIU01026335.1:0-22182 GCA_004026605.1 Ondatra zibethicus | reverse complement strand
GACTTCCAACAGGGCAGGGCACCATGCCCTCTTTCAAGGAAAAAGGGGGAGGGAGGAGGGGATGGGGGGTAGTGGGAGGGGACCGGGAGAAGGGGAAGAAAGGAAAAAAAATTTTTTTATCTTTAATTATGTTCTTGAATGGAAAAAATAAAACAAAACAATGTATGGAAAAAAATAAATAAAAGTTAATAAAAAAAAACAAGAGGATGCTTCACTCTATTAAAGACAATGTCTCATATTTTCTAGAAACACAGCCTAAACATTCTAACTGTAGATTTTTCTAGGCCAGTTTATAAATATACGTATAATCTTGTAAATGAACAGGTAGTTTCCCTAGTAATATGAACTCCTCTAATTACGCATGCCTTACAGGATAAGGTAATTGAAAATAGTTAAGTCTCAAATAATAAGCTTCCATAAAATTTCAGAAAGCTGAAAACAGCAATTCATTGTACAGGCCTAGGGAAACTTAAGATTTTTAAACTTTTGCTATAAGAGAAAGTGTTTCTTGAAAAATACAGGGAAATGTATGCTCCATTCTTAAAGGAATAAAATTGGAGTGCATGTATGTAGATATCTTTCTTCCCTTGTTAAAAATATTATGCTTTATTTAGAAATTTTTTAGAAATATGTCATTCAAACCCCGGGAGGATTTCAGGCTAACTTTCAGTTATCTATTTCTATTTGAATTCCATTGTGTTCTGAGAGCAGTGTGTGTGGACTCTGCTCTCCCATGTTTGTTAAAGTGTAGTTTGGGTGTAAAATGTAGCCTATCATGGTGAATATCTCACATAAACTTGAGAAGAGTACATATTATGTTTTTGAAATAGTCAATAAATGTTAGCTACTTCTACTTGATTGACAGTACTGGTCAGTTCTACTCTATCTCTACTGATTTTCCACCTGTTGGATCCATCAGTTATTGAAAGAATAGTGTCTCTAACAAAACAACAAATTTGTAGATTTCTCCTTTAGTTCAATTCATTGTTGCCTTGTGTGTTTTGTTGCCCTTTTTTGGTTAGTTTGTTTTTATGTTGATATTATAAAACACTGTAACTAAAAACAACTTGAGGATAGAGTTATTTGGCTTACACTTCTAGGTCACTTGTGATCACCAAGGGAAGTCATGGCAGAAACTCAAGGCAGGAATCTGGAAGCAGTGACTTCCAAGGAATATTGATTATTGGCTTTCTCACTGGCTCATGGTCAGCTGGTTTTCTTTAATTTTTCCTTTTTTTGAGAATATCACACATGATTACTGTATTTATATAATTTCCTCTCCTTCCTCTAACTCATCTTTTGTCTACACCTACTCCCTCTCAAATTCATGACTTTAATTATATATATATACACACACACATATATATACAACATACTAAGACTACTTAGTGTTGCTTATATGTATAATCATTTAGGGTTGACCACTTAAAACTGGATAACCTAATTGGGTTATCCTTGATGAAAACTGACGCTCCTGCTCTTAGCTATGATTTATTGACTGTAGCTCTTCATCTAGAGGTGGGTCCTTGTGAGATTTCCCCTACCCACATTGATATTATTGTTCTTAATCATCTGCCATGTTTTCAATTGTTTTCTGACCTTTGGTCTTTCTTTTGCATTCAACTCTTGTTTGTATATTCATGTTTTAATTATTTCATGTCTCCATATTTCTTTAAAACTTTATAAAAGTTGTACTAGGGTTTTCAATATGTTTATATATACACTACTAATATCATATCTCAAAGTAATACCATGCCATTTTCTGGATTGTACAGATAAGTTATAGGAAAATATAACCAGGTATTCCATCTTATACATTATTATATTACCTTGGTCATTTTTACTTATCCATGGATTATAATTAACAAGGGCCCTAATGTTATTATTATGAAAAAATGGTTATCTTACATATTAGTCAGTAATAAAAAATTATAAGATTGTTTTACCTTCACTTACTCCCAACCTCTTGTTTTTCTGTTGAGGGTCAAATCCAAGAACTTTTGACCCCTAAACAAATACTCTACCCTTGAATGACACCCCAACCGACCTTTTTCTTTTCTAATGCTCATATTTAAACCTGTTTCTAATATAATGATTTTCCTTCTTTATAAAAACTATTAACATATATTTGTTAGATTTATAAAGTCTATATAGACATCTATTAAAGACATGTATTAAAAGTGTAGTTGTACATGCTTTTAAATTCAGCTCCTGGGAAGCAGAGAAAGGCAGCACTCTATGAGTTTGAGCCCACCCTAGTTGACATAGCAAGTTTCAAGCTAGTCATAGCTACACAGTGAGATCTTACCTAAGAAAATAAAGATCAAAAAAGGATATTGATGAAATGTTCATTTTTTATTCATCAGAAAAGGTGTGATAATTTTGCAGAGCCTAGAAATCTATATTGTTGAATATTTTTATTTCAATATGTATGGTCTCTGTTATTTGGTGTGCCCATTCTACTTATTAATTCATCAAATATGTTCTTAATGTCTCAGGCTTTAATTATATTTAAAATTCATTTTTTGCATATGTTTGTTGTGCAAATTGATAGGTTTTATTAAAGTATATTATGTTCTTTGGCCATTTTCATCCCCCAATTAACCTCTCGTATATGTCCTTCCCTTCCCACTAGTCTGTTTTTTATTTTTAATTTTCATGGCTTAGATACAGTTTGACTGCATCTTCCAAGGTTTAATGTATTAGAAGCATTATCTTCACTATGGCAATGTGTAAATGTAGCACAACCTTTAAGAGATGAGGCCTAATGAGAAGTTGTTGGGATATTGGTGACAATGCCATTGGTAGAGACTAAGGTGGTTTTCTTCTAGGATCTCTTACTTTTTTGATAGTGGGTTGTTAAAAAGAGAAATCTTGGCCCCACCACAAACCCTGGTTCCTATGTCACTGTATTTTCCTTTCACATATATACCTGCCATTCCATTCCAATGCCACCTTCCTGAAGGAGCTGCCTAGAGTCAAGCAGCTACTGTTTTCATGTTCCTAAACTCCTCCAAATTGTGAGCTCAATAGACCACTTATATTATATTATATTATATTATATTATATTATATTATATTATATTATATTATAGTATAGTATAGTATCTATTATTTCATTATATATTACCCAGAGTTAGGTGTTTTTATTATAACATGAAAAATGAAATACCACCATTTCCACTTGATTATTCAATTTTTAAATTAACAATTTTTCATTTATTTCACATACCGACCACAATTCCCGCTCTCCTCCCATTCCCTCCCTCCCCTGACTCCCATCTACGGCCCCCTCTACATCTACTTCTCCCCAGGCTCCATTCCGAAAGGGCCTGGCCTCCCTTGGGCTTGAACAAAGCTTGGCACATGAAGTTGAGGTAGGACTGAGCTCCTTCTCCTGTATCAAGGCTGAGCAAGGTAATCCATCATAGGGAACAGGTTTCCAAAAGGCAACTAACTGCCAGGGACAGGTCCTGACCTCACTGCTAGGACCCTTACAAACCTTCTAAGCTACACAACTGTCACCCACATGCAGAGGACCTAGGTCGGTCCCATGCAGGCTCCCTAGCTGTCAGTACAGAGTCCATGTGTTCCCAATAGCTCATGTCAGCTGTCTGTGAGTTCCGCTGGCATAACCTTGATCACCCTGGTTCATACACTCCCTCCTCCATTTCTTCAGGAGTCCTCCTGATACTTCAAATTATTATTTTCCTATTTAGCAATCTATTCTGAGGGTTACCACTTTCTCCACTGCAACGTATTATTTAATTTATTTTGGGGAACTATTACAACAAAGTATCCAAAACACATTAACTTAAATGACAGAAAACCTCCCACTTCTGGAAGGTAGATACCTGCGACAAGGGATTTACAGTCTCTTCTAGGCCTTTCTCCCTAGTTTATAGATGGCTATCTTCTCCCTAGATTTTCTCATGGTTCTCAAATTTGTGTGTCTCCTAATTCTCATTTCTTATATGCGCTTTAGAACACGCGCAAATGGCTTTGCTTAACTTAATTACTACTTTAGAGTCTCCTTCTCCAAATAGTGCCACATTCTGAGGTATTGAATCTCAATGTTTTAATCAATTTGTTTTGTGGAGGCAAAGCTTGGCAAGTAATAGAATTATCTTAAACTCCTTGTCAGATAATTATGAAGTTTCATCTGTTACATGAATCTGGTTCTGATACTAGATTTGCATATTGAAATTCTGAGTTTTGCCTCTTAGTGTGTTTTAAAATTTTTTGAAAGATAGGCATCATATATTGGTTTAAAAAACAGAGGTGAGTTGGTCATTCATTTTATGCTAATCTGGCAAGAGGTAATGATTAAGTCCATTTTTAATATTTGCTGTAGTAGTGGTGTCATGGTGGAAAACACAGACTAGAGCTAGTATTTTTAATCATTTCTTTAATTTTTCGATTATAATACAATCACTTCATTTCCCCCTTTCCTTTCCTCACTCCAAACCATCTCATAAATGGCCCCTTGTTCTTGACACATATGTATATAGATGGATAAATGTATAGGATAGGATACCTGTACAGATAGGTATAGATGTGTTCCTCAATACATAAATACAACCTGTTCAGCCTGTATACATTACTTGTATACATGTTTCTTACTTGCGTACATGTTTTCAGTGACCATTTTGTATTAGATAACCAGGTGGTGTGCTCTTCCCTGTGAAAGACTACTTCTCTTGCTCTCAGAATTCCGTAGTTACCTGGTGTAGGAGGGTCTTCTGTTTGTATATTGCCCTCATTGGTTAAATAAAGAAAACTGCCTTGGCCTTTTGGTAGGACAGCCCTTATGTGGGCGGAGTAGATAGAACGGAAGGCTGTGAGAGAGAAGGCAGTGGAGCAGACGCCATGCTTCTCCAGCACAAGATGGACACTGGTTAGACTCATACCGGTAAGCCACGACTCGTGGTGACACACAGATTATTAGAAATGGGTTAAACAAATATGTGAGAGTTAGCCAATAAGAAGCTAGAGCTAATGGGCCAGGCAGTATTTCAACGAATACAGTTTCCGTGTAATTGTTTCGGGTACACACCGGGAGCCGGATGGCACAAGGGGCCCGGGGATCCGGGCGGGACAGAACAAGGGGCCCGGTGCCGGGAACACAGCCCGAGCCCCTCATTACAACAGTTACCTATAGTTCCTTGTTTTAGACTGAGGCCTCATGGTTTTTCTCTGATTCACTTTGATGTGTGTATTGTTGTTCTCCTTGTTCAGCTCACCCTTTGGTAGTCATATTGTTAACATTTTATCAGTGTAGCCTCTGATATTCCTTAGGGACACAGTCTCCCAGAAAACTCCCTGTTCCTGGATTGTACAGTCCACTCCCTCTTCCACAATGTTCCCAGAGCCTTGGTTGTAGGAGTTGGATTATAGATGTATCCGTTGGGACTGGAATCCACAACTCTGAATTTTGACTTATTGTGGTTTTCTGCAATAATCTCTGTCTATTGCAAAAAAAGAAAAAGAAATTTCC
This sequence comes from Ondatra zibethicus, assembly GCA_004026605.1. Lineage (NCBI taxonomy): Eukaryota > Metazoa > Chordata > Mammalia > Rodentia > Cricetidae > Ondatra > Ondatra zibethicus. The sequence continues at coordinate 16,686 of PVIU01026335.1, read as the reverse complement.
TTGATGATGGGTGAAAAGTACACTTACCTGTGAGTACAAGGATAAAGATGTGTAATTTAGTTAGGGATTACACTGGTTTAGCAAAGGTATAGTTATAGGTTCTCTTCCAAGCCCTAGATATTTGGCTACGTTTCTATTGTCAGGTATGATTTCCATTTTGTTGAGTAGGTACCAAAAGCATATCCTGGAGAGCAGAGAGCATCATCAACAAATGCTGGTAAAACTGGATTTCCACTTGCAGAAGAATGAAATTGAATCAGTATTTATCAAAATTGCACAAAACTAACCCCAAATGGATCGAAGAGCTAAGTATCAAACCTGAACCACTGAAACTGCTAGAAGAAAACCTAGATAGTGCCCAGAAGCTGAAGGAAAACATTAGAAATAGGACTCCATTTTGCCAGGAATTAAGGTCAAAACCTGGCAAGTGGAACTTCATAAAAGTAAAAAGCTTCTGAACAACTAAAGGAACAATAAATTGAGGAGGAAGTCACAGAGTAGGAGAGAATCTTTGTCAGCTAAATGTCTGACAGAAGATTAATGTTCAGAATATATTAAGAATTCAAAAACAGAGTTAAAATTAAGAAAAAATGACTACGAAATATCTCAAAAATGTCCATCATCTCTAACAATTATGGAAATGCAAATGAAAACAACTTAGTTTTCATCATATCCAAGTTTATCTGTACCAAAAAGAGCAACAGAACAACTCACAGCAGATTCTAGAGGGGATAACGGGAAAAGGGAACACCCATTCACCTTTGACAGGGCTCCACAAAGACATGGCCACTCTGGAATCAGTGTGAAGAATTTTCATAAAGCTAAAAATAAATTCTGTATGACCCATATATACTACTCCTTGGCATGTGACTAAAGATTTCAATATTCTAATCCATAGACACTTGCTCAGTCTTTGTTCATTGATGCTTCATTCTCAATAACTAGGAAATAGAAATAACCTTCATCTGATGAAGGGATAATGAAAATGTGGTACATATGCACTACAGAATGATATTAATCTGGAGGAAAAATTAAATCATGTGATTAAATGTATGGGCTCACAAAACATTATATTGAGTGAGGTAACCCAGACCCAGAAAGGCAAACAGTGTATGTTCTCTCTTACTGGAGTCTTCTGGCTCCAAATGATCACATGTGACTTCATACCCTGGGGTAACTGCAGAAACAATGAAAGCGAAATTGCTGAGGTGGAGGTTGGGGGAGAAGAGAGGGGAGTAGCAAGGCACAAGTGATCTAATGGGGGAAATGAGAGAAACGGGGTCTTTAATTAGAAAGAGGGTGAGATATAAATGCAAAAGAAGGAGAAAGGAAGACAAAATACCAGTAAGTATATCAAAAAGTCATAAAGAATAATATTATCTACCTTAAAACCCCATAATATATAGTAGTCTCTGTATAAATATACATATATATTTCAAATGAAAATTTTTCATCTTTACTGGCAGTGCTCTCTCTAAGAGCCAAAGAAAATCTAACAAAACTTCTCATACCAGGCATGAGTAACCCCTTTTTGAGTTGTTAGTCAGAGTTGTCTAAGAGACTTCACAAACATTAAAAGCTATTGCTATTTCTCTTGGTTGCCCCATAGAAGTGGAAGTTAAGTCCCTGTTGCTGAAGGCACTGTGTACTTCAGATGTAAGTCCAGGGACACCTGAGCAGGAATTGACCTGAAAGCCTCCTAGCAAGCTTCTGTAAGAGGGAAGCAATCAATAACCCTACCCATCTACAAAGCCTATGAACCAGAAGGACCAACGTGGCAGTATATTCTTAAGGGTGCAATGTTGTCATACATACCTTGCTGGTAACCAATAGCTCTCCAATTGGACTTAAGTGTTAGTATTATTCTCTCCTTATCGAAAGACTCCATTAAGTAGCGTGCAGCCTTTTATTCTTCTCTTCTGTTATCTGCTATCGTTACACAGGGGCCAGATCAATGGCAATAAGCTGTAAAGGAAAAGAAAGTGTTCTCTACTGTTAAGACTAGGTTTTAGTCTTTCAGTTGGTCTATGTCCTTAATCTGTAACTTTCACAAGTGCTTCCCAGTATTCCTCTTCCCATATATATGTGATAAGAATGGAAAACAAGAGTTATTGGAAGTGGAGCCTTTGCCTTCCTCCAGATCAATTAGTTTTGACTTGGTAAACCAGTTTCTTTGGAGGGCAGGTTATTGATAAGGACAAAAGGTATTCAGGGCATTTTTTCCCAAAATAGTTACTTTTAGCATCGCTTCCCACACATGAAACACAAGCGGATTTTTTTCCATCATTCATCATAATAATTTGGATGGGTCCTTAGAAGTTTCTCTCTCTCCTCCCTCTCTCTCTCTCTCTCTCTCTCTCTCTCTCTCTCTCTCTCTCTCTCTCTCTCTCTCTCTCTCACACACACACACACACACACACACACACACACTATGGTAGTCTTTTCTTTTAAAAACATAAAATCCCTTCTAAGAAATTTTAATTTAATCCACAATCTTCTCCAGCAATCAGTTATTTATGTCTTAAATGTTCCTACTATACTCCAACAGCAACTTCTCTTCCTGGTAGGTTGTGATTCTCTATATCATATCCATCTTCCATCTACATGATGGCAATTTGCTCTATGACTTCAAATTACTGATAGATGTAAAAACGAGTCATAGATTTGCAGGTTTTTTGATAAGTTTTTTCTCATGAAAATGAGTGATATTATTTTAAGCTGCTTTATATTTGCAATTGGAAACCAGAAATAAAATACATGTTTTAAAAATATGAAAAAATAATCAAAAAAAACCAAAATCATTTCTAATATTGTTACCCTAAGATGAAAGGGTTGAATATTGCATATTTTCAATTATACTCTGCCTGTGCATTTATTTTATAGATGTTTTGGGTACTTTATACACACAGAAAATACAGGTGATACTATAGTTACCTATTATAATTTGTTGCCATATTGTTTTCTTGAACTTCGCCTTTAAGAGACATAAGTTAGAATTGTTACTTGTTTCGTACTCTGCTAAGCTCAATTACTTTCCCTTTCTCCATAGAGATAAACACCATACTTTCTTTGATACATATTCTGTTAATAGATTTTATTCTTTTTGTAACATATGGATACTATTGAACATTACATATTATATTATATTATGCAACATATATTTTTATTTTCTTTCTTTGTATACATGAATATATGCATGAATGTGTGTCTACATGGTCATGTGCACATGTGTATGGTGTGTGGAGTTCAATCCAAGGTGTCCTTCATTTCTCATGGGCCAAACACCTTGTTTTCTAAGACAAGGTCTCTCAAGGGGACCTGAGACTGGCTGATTGGGCTGTGCTGGCTAGCAAACGATCCTGAAGCATCTTTTGGTCTCTATCTCCCAAGGTGTGGGATGATTAGTGTGCACTGGCTTTATGTGGTTCTCGCGAGCAGACTCGGGTCATTCTGCTTGTGCTGTAAGAACTTACCCACTGGGTCATCTCTGATTTTCTATTTTCAATCAGCATTTTCTTCGGAAAATCATTCATATCAAAACACAGGAATTCATTTTATTTAATATTTCTTATTCTTGTACCATGTGATCTTATACAAATTTACTAATGCCATCTCATAATAGACATGTGTGTAATGTCAACAATATTTTGTTCTTATAGGCAGTGCTATAATAGTTATTTGTATTATGTTTCTATGTGCATGCATCAACTTCTCATAAGAATTTGTATGGCATAGGAAGAAATAGCTCAAACTTCAAAGGCCAGTATGATTCACTTCAAGATCTCATTCTAATATTTGGCAGTAGTATAAAGATAACCAATCTGTGTATCAAATTAATATTATTGTTGAGTGCCTACAATGTCAAAATGAGGGTTTAATACTTAATCAGAAAGTTGATGTTAAGGTAAGTATAATATTATCAGCAGAAATAATAACATTAGGTTGACAGTATGATTTATCTGAAAATAATGTAAATTATAGATATATTTCTGGATATGTCAGTTGTCAAAGCACAAGATAATCTACACCTTATGGAATTTTTAAGGAAATGTTCTAAGTAAACAAATAACATTTTTATTATTTATCCATAACTTTCTGATGATCTCCCTTTTTCCTCATTTATATTTACCAATTTTCTTAATTTTTCCCGATTTTTGAATGACATAGTGCACCTTCATTCTAACTAATGATTCTTGTTGTTTCTTTTTGCTCAAAGAGTAAGGCTGAAATAACTGACACTATGAAGATTAGAGTTTATCATCCCTCCAAATAAGTAGTTTCAGAACTCAACAGTCATATCAAAGCAACACATGCTCATGGTAACATTGAAGAAGTCCATGGATAGCAATCATATCTTTGCCCTTCCCAGCTCATGTTCAGGAGCATTCATCAGAGATTAACACATGTAGCTTTCCTAGGTCCTTGGATAGAATACACATTTTAATAACTTTAAATAACAAGATGTTTATGTGCCCATTTCTGCTTAATTAACTTAAACTTTTACCTATTTACTACCTTCTATGAAAAATTAAGATTTGATTGCATTAGTACTCAGTCTTATTTTTACTATTTTTAAATATGTTACAAGAATTTTCTGTTTGTTTTTATAAATTTAAAGAGTATAGCCATAAAAGTCAACTTCACATTATATCAGTTCTTATCAGTTATGCTTTACTACACACCCTGTAAGGTGGAAGTATAAAGTTGTTTTTTTTTTATTTCTTCCTTCTACCTCCCACCTTTCACCAGTTTTCCATTATAGTGTATTCTTAAACCTGATAGTGCTTTTCCTTCCAAGCTGCATCTATATTTAAATATTTAATTCTTTACATGAATATTGCAAGGTATAGACACCAAGAACACTACTTTGATGTTGAAAATATTATTCAGTCTAGGTCCACCTAGTATCCTTTTTATGTGGATTGCATGTCATCACCTCTAGACTTCTTAAAGAAAAACGTTCCTATCTTCAAAATCAAAGATAATCTTATTTCTTATACTTCATCAATCATTTCAAATTATATAATGATTTACTTTAGTTAAATCAAAGAAATACTATCACATGTTGCTAAGGATATGCAGCAACTGGAATTTTTGAACACTGCTGATGAGACTGTTAATACAGCTGCTTTGCAAAAATTTCACAATATATACTGAAATTGAGCATATATATGTATATATGCATGTATAAATTTATATGTAAATATATGTATATATATGATTGCCTAATTATTCCATTCTCAACTAAATACCAAAAGTCACTGTGACCACAAATACAACATACATGTGTATTAATTCTCATAGTAGCATTGTTTATAATTACTAGATTTCCAAGCAATTCAAATATACATCAGTAGTATGATTTACTATTAAGTTCTGGTATAGTTTCATAGTGAAATAGTATATGGCAAAGGTAACATATTAATATTTGCAAAATTAATACATGATATTGAAAAAACTAGACAGGTACAAAAAGTAATATATTGTAGGATTGCAATTTTTAAAGTGGGAAGTGTTAGGATTGTAGTCACACTCTAGAATGCAGGTCATGACTCTGATAACAAGAACTTCTGAAGTTTGCGAATTTGTTTCTTTACAGATACAGTGTTTCTTGCTGTATACTCGCCAGCATGAGAGTGCTACTTTATGGACATCTTCCCATGCCGGTGACTACACTGGCTCATAGGTGTCTCCACTGGGTAGTACTCACGGCTGTGTGTGTTTGTATGTTTGTGTGTGGGTGCATATATATTATTGTGTATAATTTTAGCCAAATATAAACTAATATGATTCAGCCAGGAAGTGAGGGTGCATGCTGTCAATCCCAGCTCTCAAGAGGCACAGGTAGGTAGATCTCTGAGTTTGATCCCAGTCTGGTCTACAGAGTGAGTTCCAGGGAAAGCAAGGTTACACAGAGAAACCCTGTCTCAAAAATCAAAACAAAACAAACACTAGAAAGTCAAGACAAACAAAAACCCAAACCAAAAGGAACAGCAACAAAAATATATGATTCTTTCTGAATTTGCTAAGCAACTCGGTGTTATTTGTCCCTCCTTCTCCCCCCATATCTTGTCCTTCTACCCATGAGAAGGAAATCACTCCACATCATATCTTCAGTTTTCAAAATTAGTAAATCAAAGAGCACAGTTATAATTATATTCTTTTCCTCTTTATGTTATGCATTCATTTTAAATTTTTTTCAGATATAAGGAATTATGCTGGCCTACCAAAGTGTGAAGTGGGAATAGGAAATTCTTTTTAATGCCTTCTTCACATCTAATTATTTATTTAATTAATTAATTTACTTCCCACCTTGCAGTTGCCCTCCCTCCTCTCATCCCAATCCCTCCCCCTAATCCCACTGTGTTCCCACCCCCTAAGCCACTCCTCCATTTCTATTCAGGAAAAGGCAGGTCTCCCATGGATAGCAACAAAACAAGGTATATCCAGTTGCAGTAAGACAAAGCACTTTACCTAAGATAAAGGTTTGGCAAGGCAACCAGTATGAAGAGTAGGGTCCCTAAAGCCAGAATCTTTTACTGTCAGAGACAGTCCCTGTTCCCATTGTTAGAAGTCCCACCAGAGGACCAAGCTACTCAACTGTAACATATATGCAGAGTGCCTAGGTCAAGTCCCATGCAGGCTCCTTGGTTGTCAGTTCAGTCTCTATGAGCCCCTGTGAACCCAGGTCAGTTGAGTCAGTGAGATTTCTTGTGCCTTTGACCACTCTGGCTCCTTCAATCTCCCTTGCAGGATTCCCTGAGCTCTGCCTAATGTTTGGCTTTGGGTCTGCATCTCTTTCCATCAGCTACGGATGAAGCCTCTCCAATGACAATGGTTCTAGGCAAAAAGGTCTGGAGAGATGGCTCAGCTGTTTAAGGCTAGGCTCACAACTAAAAATATAGGAGATTCTGTTTAGGGTTCAGGACCTTACTAGTCTCAGAAATCTCACTAGATTTCCAGTATTAGGCATGATTTACCTCCTGTTGAGTGGGACTTAAGTCCAACTAGACAGTTGCTGCTTGCCACTGGCATGTGAGTGGCACTTAATGAACTTTTACATACATCTTGCCTTGCTGGTGACCACAGTGATGTATAAATATCTCTGCTGGGTAGGACTCACAGCTGTGTGTGTGTGTGTGTGTGTGTGTGTGTGTGTGTGTGTGTGTGTGTAGTATTCATGTGTGAATGTGGGTTCTTGTGTATTTCAGAGGATAAAGTACCTTGCCACACAAGCCCAAAATATGAGTTCAATTCCCAGAACCTAAATGTCTTAGTTAAGGCTTCTTTTGTCATTATAAAACACTATGATGGAAAGAAACTAGGAGAGGAAAGGGAATGGTATGGGCTTTTGAAACCTTAAAGGCTACCTCCAGTGAAATACCTTCTCCAAAAAAAGCACACCTTCTATCCCTTCCCAAACAATTCCACCATACGCAGCTCAAGTATTCAAATATATGCATCTATGGGGGCATTCAAACCACCACATATATACATAATAAAGTTAAAAATAATTTTAGAGATCAGCGTGATGACACATACCTCTAATACTTGAGATGTAAAGATGGGAGGATCAGTACTTTAATATCATCCTTTGCTGCATTGGAAGCTTGGAAATAACCCAATCTGCTTCAGACCCTATCTCAAAAAATGTTTTTAAAAAATTAAACCCTGTTATACTTTCTTATTGTTCTTATATTTTCAGAACAAACTTAACATATTTTATCATTAGAAAAAGTTTGTTTACTAATTCACAACCCAAATGTATAAAGCTTCATCATATTTATCAAGCTTAACCATTTTTATTTGCTATCATGAGGGGGTTGAATTGTAGATTCTCCCAACATATGTGCGAAAATCCTAACCCCTGGTACCTGTAAATGTGATTTTATTTGGAAACAGAGCCTTTGCAGATGTAATGAAGTTAAGGATTTCGAGATGAGATCGACCTTGACTTTGGCCCTCTGAATTCAAAGAGAACTTTTTTTTTAGATAAAAAAGAAATAAATTTGGCACTCACAGAGAAACAAGAATTAAGTTCATGTAAAGACTGAGGTAGAAACTAGAGTGATGTGTTTTCAAGTCAAAAACTGTTAAGGTTTTCTGGTTTGTCCAGAAATGAGAGAAGAGATGTGAAAGAGATTCTGTTCCAAAACCTTAAGGCAGAAGTAGCTCTTCTGACACACCATAACTTCATCTTTTTGGCTTCTCTCATTTTGATACAATAAGGTTTTTTTGTGTGTGTGTGTGTGTGAGAGAGAGAGAGAGAGAGAGAGACTGTCTGTCTCCTTCTCTGTGTGTATATGTTTGTGTGTCTGTTTTCCTCTCTCTCTCCCTTCCTCACTCTCTCCCTCTCCCCCCTCTGTGTGTGTGTGTGTGTGTGTGTGTGTGTTTGTGTGTGTGTGCAAGCAATAATTTGTGGTAATTTGTTACAACAATGAACTAATACATCATCTATCCTAAAGTCTATAAAGTATACTTACAATAGGGTATTATTTTAGTCTCAACTATCTTCATCTATGTGATGAATTTAAAGTTATCTTACCAGGCATTATTCTTTTTATAATAGTTAAAGTACACCAGTGATGTGGAAAATTTGCATCTACTTCCTACTGTACCTTTTTCTCATCTCACTTTTCAATAGACCTTCAGATGATGAGTCAGCATCAAGCTAGCAGTTTGTCAAAGTAACAGCCATAAGCATTTCAACTTTCCTATCCCACAACACATTTTATCATTATCTTTCTTTCACATTGAAGTTGATAAGGCCAATCAACAGAGTAGATCTCTTCTTGTAATTTATTTTTTTTACTTTGATTCTTAATCAGCATATAGGGAGTTGAAGAACCATTTCTATGTGGAATACTTATTACCAAGGTTAAGAGAGAATATACTTAACATTTAATTGGCTTATAATACTATGAAGCTAGCTTCAAGGTCATAAAAATCTTACTTATGAGCACAAAAAGAAAATGCTAACAGCTGCTATAAAACCATCAGAGTCACATTCTCTTATTTAACATTGTGCAACTCTATAAAACATAAACATAGTTTTTAAGTGTTCTTTTGATTAATAAAAGTAATCCTGACCCACTCCCAAGAACAAATGGGGTGACAAAAAATTGACTCTTCATTATTCTAACAATTCAGTTCACTAATCAGTCAAGTTATATTGACAATTATCTACACATGACTTACTTGTGTGTTTACTCTGTAGTCTTAGTCTGCCTTCAGGCAAGAATTTGATCTCTGTAGCTCAATATTCCATATTGATTAAAGTCACTGGATACTAATTAAGCCCTTGTAACTGCACCAGTCATTTATTGTTTCCATGTAATTCCACTCTCCTTGTCATTACCATATAAATTATTTCTTTTTCACTAATACCCCATCTACCCACATTGTATTAACTGTACAGACATCAGGATGACCATACAGTTTCTTAAAATGAGATAGTCTACTTCCTTGTTTAAATTCTCTAAGGTTCTTCCACTGCATTTAATGTAAAATCACAAACAAGATATATGATCTAACTTTTAGGGATATAATTATTGCTGATCACATATTTGTTCTTTCTTTTATGTATAAGGCTCTGTACAGAAATTTTCCCATTGCTGAATTTTTCTTGGAAATCTGAATCCAACTGAAGAATTTCAAATCCCACAAGGCCTCTAACAGAGGTGTCGAACCTTGAATGGCTAGTCTATGTATAAAACATCACATGATATTATTTTCTTTTGGAAATAACTGACCATTTGTTCCTGGATTTGATGTTTGTCCTTGTCACCACCCCCAAACTTGATTATGAATTCCATTAAAGTAGGTACTCATCACTCTATCCGTCCATCTTGAATTCTGACTGTCACCAATTTGCTTATCGATAAACTACCTGTGAAACTAGTTAATAAATATAACAAGGAATATAACTATTATGAACATATGTCTTCCTTCAAAACTCTCATTCATTTATAGTCATGTATTCATGTTTTCTTGGAAGTTGCTTTCATATGAAAGTGGAAAATTGGCTGTCTGGCCAATGTGTTAGCTATCTATGATTGAGTAAAAAACTTACTAAAAAAAACTAAGTGGTTTAAAATAGCATGTATTACTGTCACAGTTTTGTGGGCCAGAGAACTGGGAATGGTTTAGTTGGCCCCTGTAGCTCAAGGTCTCTCTGGCTGCAATTAAAGTATTAGCCAAGGAAGCATTCATTTCAAGTCTCCAAAGCAGAGAGAGGTGCATCCAAGCTCATTTTGGTTGCTGGAAAGATTCAGCTGCCAATTGTACAGAGGTCTCCAGTCCTTCACTATCTGCTGGCAGAATGTTTTCTCAATTTCTTGCCATATGGCCCTCCCAATGGAATTTTGTTTAATCAGAATGAAAGAGTAAGAAAAATCAAGCAACACAAAAACTAGCTTTATTTTGCAGTATAATTATGGAAATGGCATAATTTTACTTTATTACATTCTAATTTTCATGCATGAGTCACTAGGTTCAGCCCACACTGAAGGAAAGGATATTTCTCTTGAATACTAGGAAATAAGAATCAGTGGTAACTATTTTACTGATTGTCAGGCAGAGTCACATATTTTTCTATTTACATAAATTGTTTATCCTATTTCTTTTATTCTGCTATGTCTTCCTGGTATTTTCTGTCCCTGAGAGCCATAACTCTGATCATCATATTCATTCTCTGTTACTTAGTTCTGAGTTATTTTGGGAAATTTTGAGTGAAAGTTTTAAGATGTATGGAATGCATACATAATGGAGAGATGGCTCAGTGGTTAAGAGCTCTGCATGCTCTTCCAAAGGTCCTGAGTTCAATTCTCAGTAACCACATGGTGGCTCACAACCATCTGTAATGAGATCTGGTGCCCTCTTCTGGCCTGCAGGGATACATGCAGGCAGAGCACCGTATACACAATAGATAAATAAAATTTAAAAAAAAAAAAGAAAATGTTTGTCAGGCGGTGGTGGTGCACGCCTTTAATCCCAGCACTTGGCAGGCTGGGGCAGGGAGATCTCTGTGAGTTCGAGGCCAGCCTGGTCTACAAGAGCTAGTTCCAGGACAGGCTCCAAAGCCACAGAGAAACCCTGTCTCAAAAAATGAAGAAAAAAAAAGAAAAAGAAAAAAAACCCCAAAAAAGATGTATGGAAATCCATTTTAAATAGCACTTCATGAACACATCAATAAACAACGAATATCAGAACTATGACTCTAAGATTAGTTTCCATTAAAAGATAAACATTTATTTGTTCTTTTTGGAAATATTTTTTGAGCCACTGTATGGGCTAAGTACTATTCCCAGGACTGGTATATATTTGTATACAAAGCAGCAACAATAAAAGATTACTCTCATGAAACTTTAATTTTTTTATATAGAAGAAAATGTTGCATAGCACTCTGAGATAAGAAAAAAGAAAGGGATATAATGTGCTAAACTTGGGAAAGGCTGGCATTTTAGAAATAGTGAACACTGAAGGTCTCATTAAGAGAATGCAACTGTAATCAAAAGTCAGAAAGAAGAGCAGCAATGCCTATAGGAAATCCAGTAGGTAGAATGGCAAATGATTCTAAGCAGAGACTATGACATGGCATGATTAAGGAAATGGAAAAAAAAGTCTCACATGTTTTTTAATCATTTATTTTTATTTTACATCATTCTCCCTTCCTTTTCCTTCCTCCAGTCTGTCCTGTATGCCCATCTCTTACTCTCTTTCAAATTCATAGCAATTATGTGCTTATATAAACATGCATAGATATATATCCTATGCAATTATGCATAATGTTATTTATGTATATATAGGAATGCTAAGAGTGGGAGAAATAGTCTTCCCCAGGGAAGAGCACACCAACTGGTTATCCAAATACTGAATGGTTAGCCTTGATGTGTCTTAAAAAAGTGAATAAGAGAGCTCATGAGATAGGGAAGCATGAGGACATGAATACAACCTCACAAACTGGAATTAGTAAGGAAGAAAAAAAGAAAAAGAAAGGTAGGAAGGGAGGGAGGAAGGACTTTTCCATGACTCAGGAAATTTCAAAGACAGTTCTGCCTATATTGGCAGTTTGTCAGTCACATTTTTCTGTGTCCTGCAGAATGTCTGGCAGACTCTTTCATGAAACAGGAACCCTGAAGGATCATCTCACCTTTAGGCAAGTTCAGCAGTCATTTCTCCTTGAGTCCTGCATGTCCAGTTCATATAGCATAGCCTCAAGCAGTCCAGGCAAGGGCAGTTTCTGGCCCAAATGGCTGGCTAATTCCATAAGGAGCCTCTTTGGTGTCCATCATCCTCTTGAAGTAGGTTGATGCTGCCAGGAGCAGATGTGTCTCATTATCATGAAAAGTCCTAACTTCTCAAAACATTTAAATGCCATATTCTGAAGGTCTCTGAAAGATTTGAAGAATAACTATCTAATTGAAATAGATCTGTATATATTTAGACAACCTAACTAACATGACTAGAAGCTTGACTATTATATTGATTATTAATCTATATTTCTTAATTATACATTACATTTTTTAAATGAGCTGAACAAACACAATGACTGAATAAGATCAAAATACATATACACAGTATAACAAAATTGACCTTAAATTTGTATCAATAAACCAAGATGCATACCAATGCAAATCACTATAGCATATCCCTCTTTAAATATAAAGAAACATTTGTTTATAAACAATAATTGGGAATATAGGCATAGTTCTCTCCAAACTATTTCCTGCTTTTTGTTGGGCAAAATATTTTGGGGGGTGTTTATGGCAACATTTTAGGGGGTCTTGGTGCATAAAACCACATTAGTCTATAATTAATTCACAGGTTCTCATCCTCTGTGGAAACAAAAGAAGACCCTCTTTTCCAAAGCAACAAATCCTTAGACTCAAATTATGAAGTCAAAATACCTTTACGTTGGTTTAACTTAGCAGTCCATATAATGAAATGTCTCTCCATATTTAGCTTCTTCACAGTCAAATAATTTAAAGAAAACATAATAGTATACATAATCCAGACTCTCTGTGTATATTCCATATTTATGGGTTATTTTTCTTTACTTCTTTTAATCTATAACTCTCTGTATTCTGTCTCTTTAAAAACTTTATTTTATTTTTTTAAAGAACCATTTACTCTTTGTTATAGCTCTCTAAACTCTTTTTCTTTTCTCTCCCAAGCCTACATATATTTATCCAACACTGTGACCCAAGGCAGATTCTTTATTCATTAAACAATAAAAGCAACACAGACACAGAAGGACTTCCCATACTACTTTTTAAGCTTAAAATTATGCATAAGCTGTTAATTAATTGTCTTAAAAAGAAAACTTTTTAAAAAAACAAAATTACATTTCTCCATTCTGAAAGCCAAATGATGAGACATCTGTGTTCACCCATAGCCACTTCTGCCTTCTCTTTTTATACAGAAGAATATTATACTTTGAGCAGAGCAAATAATTAGATATGGTCAAATGAACTGTAGGCAGAAGGACTGCATGTCATTTCTATACGAACATAGTTAATAGCCAGTATTTCCCCCTCCAGGGTTCTCTTCACAGTAATTGTGGAGTATTTCTCAAGTTGAGTCAATGGAGATGGAAAATCACAGCAGCCTGCACCAGAGTTTTCACACATTCAGCAGCTTGTCAGTGAAACATAAACCCCATGTTGAATTGATGGGATATTTTTGTTACTGTGATATGAGCCTAGCCTACCATGATACATTGCCTGGTAATATATCATAAGATCACATAAAAGTATGGATTTTTAAAGATATTTGATTGTTGTAAGTTTATAACCAATCTATAGTTGTACTATAAATATTTAAAACTTTCTTAAAGGTAATATGAACAAATATTAAAAACATTTAAGATTATAATTAATGGTCCCATATCAAAGTATCAAAAGTCTCATAAATATGTGGAGAATGAGGTCACTTTTTAAAGTGGTTGCTATATGCAATGAAGGCTTTCATCTGTAATTCATGAAAATTTCTATTGCCCATCTTCTGAAAATAAGCTAAAAAATCTAGTTTTATAGCCCTCTAATTTTATTTGATTATCTTAAGAAGCAAAAACACGAGTTAATGGTGTATTGCCATTCCCATGTACTAGAAAGATGTGTTGATGAATTATAATTGCCAAATATTCCATACATTAATGTGAACTGTATGTGAGAATTTGATATGCTTATGTGCTCTATAAAACATCTTGAAGAACTTTTATGAGTATTTTACAGCTAACCCAGATATCTCAACCACAATTAAGTCCAGAATAACGCAATTTTGCTCCACTATCTACCTTTCTGAATAGTGACTATTTTCACAGTTTGAAGACAGAGAGTGATATTCTTCTAAGCCTGGCTTTGTAGAATACCAGTGTGCTTTGAGACAGAAACAAAACCTTATGGGCAAAGATATTAGAAGTTCTAAGAGAAACAAAATTAAAGACATTAAGTCTTTGGCTCTTGTGGGAAGCATTGTCAGGTATAACTTCCTTTAAGATATTATGTGTGTATTTATAATATACATATATAATATTAAAAATGTGATATTATATATAAATATGTTGTGTAAAATTTTAGGCAAATATAAAAGAAAAATATTCCTTGATGCATTATCAAAAACCATTGTGTTAACTGTCCTCCCTTCCTCTTTATCCAGTATCAGGCACAAAGAATTTCCTTTTGAATAGTTGGTCAGGGTAATGCAAAGTGACTCCTAAAACAACATAGCCTATTACTGTTGCTCTTGGTGGCCTCTCAGATGTGGGAGATAAACCCTTATCACTGAAGATAAATAGGATACAGGACTTATTTGAGCTGGAACTCATCAGTGTCCTTTCCATAGTACCAAATAGTACTGTGCAAGCTACCCAGGAATGGAAACACTTAATAGTTCTACCCATATGTAACACTTATGAACCACAACAATTATCAGTATAGCAAGATACCCACAAAGGTGCAATAAGTGGCACTTACAATAAGTGGTACCCAACAGCTGTCTAACTGGACTAAGGAATCATGCAAAAGAAGGGAAATCATTCCTGGTACTACAAACTTGCCCAACTTTCTGGGACTTGTGAGTTCATGGATCTTATGTGAGGCCAGATTTTAAAGGAGAATTTACTACCACCATTTTGCTAGACAAGTATTATTTAAACTACATTCTAAATTGTATCCTTATACCCACAGATAAGTGTAGGTACCACCTCTTACTGAAGAAGTCTCTCTTTACAGCAAGTAGAGACCATCACAAAAAAGCACAACTGGATCAAATACAGAGATCTACAGATTGTGCAGAGCCCAATTCAAATGTGTACATCACAGTTCCTGCATCTACATGACATCTCAGAGAGCATGGTGGAAGAAGAGGCAGAAATATTGTGAGAGCTAGGCTTCTGTAAGTCTCCTGTGAAATAGTCTCTCCAGGAAGCGACTGCATAAACAATACCTGGACAACAGTAATATCCATAGACATACTAACACAAAACGTAGAAAATATCATGGGGCCCCATCCCTCAACAAAGAACTACAATTAATGACTACTGAGAGAGAGAGAGAGAGAATTAGTCTCTGCAGGTATGAACCTCTTAACTGGTTATCTAATACAAAGTGGTCAGCCTTGAAATCAAACACACATAAACAGCAAAAACAGACTCAGCAAGTTCTATTTACATATGTATGCATACAGGCACACACACAAACACACAAAAATAGGTTATCAGTTTGAGAGTTTGATGGCATGGGAGGGTTTGAAGGGAGAAGGCTTGGAAGAGTTGGAGGAAGGAAAGAAAATGGGGAAATTATGCAATTCTATTTTAATTAAAATGTATTTTAAAAAGTTCTGTATTTATAATAATTCTGAGTCTTCATCATAGATTACAAGCAAGAATGACTTATCTGATAGTGACAATACAGTGCCCATATCACAGGATAAGTTTCAAAGTGACTATAAAATCGGAAATAATAGTAATGAATATGTAAGAATGATTGTAGCCTGAAGTATAGCATTGCCTATAGCAGGAAAGTCTTAAGATATAAATTTTACTGTTTATAATGGCCCACAAAGTCAAAAGTGTCTGGAGCATGTGAGTATCATAATTCAGCTTCATATTTCTTTAAAAGGTATGATTTTAGGCATGTAACATTTATTTGCTCATATCTTTTAATAGAGGCTTCTACAAAAACCAGGGTTAAAGACATGTGGAAACATCTGTGTTGCAAAATGCCCCTTGGAATATAAGCATTAGAAGTCTTAGATTGCAGTGGGTTCTAGTATTAGTTAAGTGTACTTCTTTGAGTGAACTTTTCTGACTCCCAGATTCCTTTTTGTTGTTGTTCTTGTTTTAATTTTACTGATTCTTCATGAATTTCACATCATGCATCCTTGTCCCACTCACCTCCCAGTTGCCTCGCTTCCACCCTCTGCCCTTGCAACCTCCCCACCAAGATAAAAATTTAAAAGCAAAACTAAATCAAACAAACAAAAAGAAAAACCCTCTGCATGAAAGCTATAGTGTGGCCCAGTGAGTAACACAGTATCCCCTTTAGTCCATGCATCTTTACTTGTTACTGTTCATTGCAATGAGTCATTGGTCTGATTTGAGGTCTCTGGTTTTTGTTACACCCCCACTACTGGGCCCTCACTGGGACTCCTCTTGGATATTCTAGTGTTACCTTGTGTCTTCCT
>PVIU01026334.1:0-22195 GCA_004026605.1 Ondatra zibethicus | reverse complement strand
ACCACCAGAACCACCACCACCACCACCAATATGAACATATATGATTAGTCTTTCAGAGTCTGCCTTAGTTTGTTTAGCATGATGACCTCTAGTCCTATCCATTTTCCTGAATTTTTCACGTCTGCATCTTTCTTTTAAGATTAAAAACATTTCCAACTATTTAATCCATTCACTTGTTAATGGGCCTCTAGACTGGTTCTATTTCTCAACCATTGTGAATGATGTACCAAAAAAAACTTCTGTGCAGGTATTGAACGGATGATTTTTTTGAATATTTAATTTTGACAATTAAAATACATTTTAGAAACTTGTTAACAGCCTGACATATAATTGGTGGTTGCTGTTGGATTTTCCCCCCTGTTCTGTATTCTTTCTTTTCATTATGGACATTATTGCCTTTGCTATGCAAGATATTTTTAAATTATATACAGCCTCATTTGTTACTCCTTTGGACTCATCTCTTTTTTTATATTTTGAAGACCTTTTCAGAAAACCCTGAGCCCACATAATCAAATATTTTCATTATATTTTCATCTTGTACTTTCAGGGTTTCAGAAGGTACATGAGGGCTTCGGTCAGTTTCAAACTGGTTTTTGTCCAGAGTGAGAAATATAAATCAAGTTTCATTCTTCTACTTGCTACTGATTTTTCCATCAGCATTTATTCCAGAGACTTGCTTTTAGAGCAATGCTCTCAACATTTCTGCCAAAAGCTACACGAATGGAGCTTTGAGTGTTTATTTCTAGGTCTTCTGTTCTAGCCCATTGATCTTCATGCATGTTTTGTGTCATTACTGTAAAATTTGTAACTATAGCTCTATAGTATAATACATAATCTATGAATATGTATTCTGGTAACAACAGTGGTCTTTAGCTTATAAGTATTTTATCATTTAAGGAGCTACTCTGATTCCATATGAATTTTGATTTTTGTTTTAGTTTTCTGAAGAATGTCCTTAGAAATTTGGTTGGGATTTCATTGAATTTATGCACCACTTTTGGTAAATTACACATCTGTACAATAATAATTCTGCCAATCTATGAATGAACATAGGATATTTTATTACATCAAGAGAAAAATGTCATGAAAGACAGTAACATAAGGAAGGAAGGTTGGTTGGTTTATTTTAGTTCAAAGTTCTAGGATCTATCATGCTAGAAATATCCATGTGGGAGGAGCTAGAAGTAGCTGGTTCCCTTTTATCTGGAGTCAAAAAGGAAAGCAAGCTTGTGTCCCATTAGCATTGTCCCTCTGAAGTAGCTGCTTAAGACCCGAATCCAGAGAATGTCCACTCACCTTTAGAGTGAATCTTCCTACATAGATTTAACAAATCAAGATATGCTCTCAGAGGCATAGAGGCTAACCAAATATTTCCTCATGGGAAAAGTATTTCCTAGGGGAAGTTTTCTAGGTGGTCCCAGATTCTGTCATTGATAATTGACACAAACTACCACAGAGGTCTTTGTTCTAGTCTCTTCTTCAGTTTCTCCCCTCAGTCAGTGTTTTAAAGCATTTCTCTTTCCAGCATAGAGGTCTTTCACCTTTTTGGTTAGGTTTATTCCTATGCTGTATCACTTCCCCTTTTAAATTTTTTTTTATTGAAAGTATTGTGAATGGTTCCATCTCTTATTTCTTTCTCAGTAAGTACATTATTAGTGTACAGAATGACTGCTGATCTTTGTGTGGTAGTTTATATTCCACTACTTTTCTGAAAGTGTTTACCATGTATAAGATTTTCAAGTGGGGGTTTTAGGGTCTTTTAAGTGTAGGAGCATGTCATCTGAAATGAATGGTGCTTTGACTTCTTCATTCCTTATTTATAACCCCTTTCATTTCTTTGCCTTATCTTTTTGCTCTCAGTAAGAATTCAAGTGTTATGTCGAGCAAAAAGCAAACATGTTGGCAGTCTTGTCTGGTTGCAGGTTTGAGGAAAGGCTTCATTATTTCCCCATTATATATAATGTTGCCTGTAGTCTGGACACATTTATTATGCAGAAATACATTTCTTCTACTATTTTTTCAGAAGTTTTATCTTGATGGTATAGATTTTGTCAAAAGCCTCCAATAATCATATAAGTTCTTTCCTTGAACATATTTATGTGCTGCATTATACCTACTGATTTGTATGTGTTGGCCCAAAGTTACATCCCAGAGATAAAACCTCTTTGTCTACAGCAGATGATATTTTTAATACATTTTTAAAATTGATGTACAAGTATTTTATTAAGAAAAATTGCATCTCTGTTCATCAGGGTAATTGGTATAGCTTGCATTCTCCGTAATGTCTATACCTGTGTATCTACCTCTTCTTCATGTATGTGTGTTTGTGTAAGTATGTATGTATTTGTGTGAGTATGCACATATGCATTGACATTATAATGGTTTCCTAGAATGAGTTTGATATGATTCTTTCCTGATATTTGAAAAGTTTTGATATTATCTGTTTCTTAAACGATTTGAAAATTCTGATATCAAATTCATTTAATTATGAGTTTTTCTTTGGGGGAGGATTTCTCATTGTTTAAAATTTTTGCTTGTTAGGGAATGTTTAAGTTGATTTGAGTAGGTTATATGTATCTAGAAATAAGTGATAATTAAGCTTGAATTTTGATGCTATTGTCAACTACATGGATAGGATATTTAGTGAAGCACAACTCTACAGGTGTCTTTGAAGGCAGTCCAGGGGTAGTAAGATCATGAGAATATTTGCGTATGGATGGCTTAATATTTTGATAGATTCATAAGTAGTATCATTGTTGAGAGGAAGTGAAGATACAAAGAAGCCTTCATTGCAGGAAGTGGATGACAGGAATATCTTTTTTTGGGGGGGGGAAGAATGAGTTTATTTCATCTTACAACTCCAGGTCACAGTCGTTCACTGAAGAAGGTTGAGGCACAAACCAAAGCAGAGACCACCTGAGAAACATTGCTCACTGTCCTGTCCATCATGGCATCCTCAGCTTTCTGCTGCTTAACTCAGGAGCAGTTTCCTAAGGGTGGCACTGTCCACAGTAACCGGGGCCCTCCCACAATGATCATTGATCAAGACTATGCCCCACAGAGAAGCTCACAGAGCAATCTGACAGAGGCAATTGAAGTTTCCTCTTCTGAGCTACTCTCATTTGTCTCAAATCAACAACAGTCAAACAGAACATTACCTGGAGGTACAGGTGAAAGTGCTGAAATTTTAGGTGCTTGGGAGTTTTGAGTATTACCTTTGCCTTTAACATAGCTTATTTAGCTGTAAGTTTACATCACATGATATTGAATTGGGCTTCTTTTTATCAATCAGTCTGCCCACACAATACCTGGAATTGGAACAATCAACTGTCTTTATCAGATGGCTTTTTACATTCAACCCAGTATGCCTAGGACATTCAGGGGCTAGAGGAACCTAAACCTCTGACAGGAATATCTTTGGGAATTGTTTCTACCCTTGGCCTACTTCTGTGTACCTTTATCCATATTTCTTCTCTTCCATGAAGTTAAAAGAGAGATGAATGATCTCCTCCATCTTATGCTACCACTACCATGATTTCCTGCAAAGTCCATGTGAACAAAAAATCAACCAACCAACCAAACAAACAAACAAAAAACCCATGGACTAACCCCACTTTAACTATGAGATAGTATAGAATACTTCCCTTTAGTTGTTTCTGACAGGAATGTGGTCACAAAAATAATAAAAATTGTTGGATGTAACTGTTCATTTACTCTATGATTTTGGATTGATAACTTTATATGTAATTCAATATTTTTATATCACAAATGAAAGAATTAATATATAGGATTGTACTGGAAATTACATAAGACTCTTCTTTAAACTACTAATATCTGAGGTGTTTTAGGGCCTAAGAAACAGGAATCAGAATTCGCATGCATAATAGTTTGCTTCTTGTGCGAATAGAGATTAGGCTATCATGCTCAATTCCTTGGTCAAATAGTAGTCTTTATTTTACCCTGAAGGTTTTGTAAAGCTGATTAACCCTTAAAATAAGTTGAGTTTGGTACTTCCCACATTAATGGGCTAGGCCTCATCTACTCACTTGATGAAATTAAAAGGAAAATGTGAGATTTTTCAGAATTAATTTTGCCTCAAGACTGCTACACAGGAACTCTGTGTGAGTTTTTAGTTTAGCAGCCTACATTATAAGTGTTTACTTTCCTCCACCATGGTCTTATGTGCCCATATTTTACAACTAATTCTTTACTTTCCCAAATTATTTTGTTTCTTTGAGAACTTTGGCTGATAATAGTTGAAAAGAATGAAGTTCAGATGGGTAAAATGGCATATGCCTATAATCTTAGCACTTCAGAAGCAGAAGCAAGAACAGGTGTCATGGACAGCCTTAGCTATATAGTGAGTTCAAGGCCAAGTGGGGTGTATTGATATCCTGCCTCAAACAATGGGGTGGTGGGTGGAAAAGCTAATGCTCACTCACCCTATAGTACAAAAGATTTGATTATCCTTAAATCAATATCTGAGACAATCCTACAGTCATGTACCTGGCACTGAGCTTCATTGCTATGCTTCAATGTCTTTATTTAAGTGTCTAAAACATTAGTGTGTGTCAGGCATTGACTACATTAATGCAAGATCTTCAACTGTAGAACTGGAAAGAAATTTACTTAAACATCAGACTTCTCAGAGGAGGAACTCCGCAGACTATCTCTGAACCAGATTTCCTAACAGAATATTCAGTATGTTAAAACACCACCATATAGAAACTAAATGTTTTCTCCATCATATAGAGGCAATTTGCGCATATCATCATTGGATAATACTCTGTTTATATTTTAGCAAATTGAATAATAGAATAGTTTCATTCCCTATAAATATTGGCTTTATTTAGTTTACTTAAAGCAGATTATTTAAATAAGAGCAGATTGTAGCATTACATCTTATTATTATAGTTAATGTCTCTTATGTCTCCACTATTGTATTTCCTCAGAAAATATGCTGACCCATTGTTGTTACTTCTGGATACTGAGACTTATATTACAGAGAACATTTGAACATTTTCACTATCATTTAAATTTTATTTATTTGTTTTTACACCAAACAAATCCAATTTGTGGTGCCCGCGTATTCTTGGATGTGTGCCCTTCCACTGGAGTGTGGTTGATTCCCCAGAATCTATACTCTTAGAGAAAACTGATTATCTCTCTCCTAGCCATAATCAGTTTCCAAAAGTTCCTTGGTTAGGGGTGGGGTTTCTTATTCTTCTCCCATTTTCATGATAGAGTTCAGTCTGACTTCAGGTCTTTTACATGCAGTCATCACAAGTTTAATTAATACATACAGCTGTCTTGCTGTGTCCAAAAAACTCAATTTACTTGTAATAATTTGTCTTTGCTTCTTTAACTCTTCTAGCTCCTCTTGTGCAATGATCCCTAAGCTGTAGGGGTCAGGTCTGTAGTATAGATGTCCCAGTAAGGACTGAACACTCAAAAATTTTTTATTCTTTTCACATTCACCAGTTGTGGGTCTATGATAATTACCATCTACAGTAAATGGCAGCTTCTCTGATAAAAATTGAGTGATGATTAATTGATTAATCTCTAAGTATAATAATAAGCCATTAGGAATCTGTTTAATCTATTTAAAGTATGTCCATTTAGTGGAATAATAGTAGAATGTTCTCCTTTAGGACTATGAGCTGTCTGACCATAGATTCTTAGCACAGTAATAGTGCCAGTTATTTGTTTATCTTATGAAGTGGGACTTAAATACAATCAAGAAGTGGTTGGTTACACCCACACTTGTACCATTATGACATGAAAACTGCATAGCACACTCAGAAACTGGACGCAGTTTAAAATTTCCTAAGAAGAAGGAATGACAATTAGTCATGGCTCAGGAAAAGAAATCGTATTGGGTTTATAATTAGTTAGAATCCTGTGTTTAACTAGAAAAAGTGGCAAAGAGTAATCCTGTGCTGACCAGAATCTCTCATGACTATGTCCATGTTCGTATAGATGTTTTCATGTCTCTGATCTTGTGTCAGAAGAAACCTCATGAAGAAACAGCATTTTCACTAGCTTCTCATTGCAGTGGTGAAGCTGTCTCTGTCTGCCCTACCTCTCCATTGTGTCAGAGAATGCTGAATGAAAACAGACATGAGGAGCCTCTACTCTTACTGACAGAAAAAAAGAGGAAGAAAGTAGAATTAAATCTACTAAATCAAACATGCACACACACACACACACAGAGGGAGAGAGAGAGAGAGAGAGAGAGAGAGAGAGAGAGAGAGAGAGAGAAGAGATGATTTAAAAACCCCAATGGATAATAAAGAATATTAAATATTTCATGTGTTAGAGACTGGATAAAGGCATATCCCAAATGTACCTAAAGTTGTAAACTTACTATGTTTGAGGAATCTGAAAAAATTTCATAAGCAAAAAATCTAAAGGTGTTACACATAAAATATACCATAATCAAACTTTGAAACCTAATGACAAAGAAAATTCAAGCCTACAAGAAAACTCTTGAAATTCAACAGGAAGCAAGAAAACGGGTACAGTTTGCAAATGGACAAAAAAAAAAAACCACTTAGAGACAATTCAACAAATTCTTTAACACTTAGGTGAGAAAAAGTCACCTTACCTGTAGGGGAGATAACAAAACCCGAAGATTTTTTTTTAAATCAAAATTAGGGAGGGCAAGAGAAAGTGAGGAATCATCTACAGATTCCTTCTGAACACATCAAAGTTCCAAGGGAGCATGAGCCAAGATGTAGCACCACACCTGGACAGCTAATGATACTGCCAATTAGGAGACAAAGCTGTGGTTAGACAGAGGCCTGAAGACGTCTGTGATTACATGAGAAATTTAGGTTCAGATCTCAGCCCTGGAAAGTCACACTGACTAAGGATTCAATACTCTGAAAAATGGGAGTTGGTGGCAGACAATTCTGTATTTTGTCAATTATGTTATAAATAAACACTGATTGGCCAGTAGCCAGGTAGGAAGTATAGATGAGACAACCAGACAGGAAGTAGAGGCAGGGCAATGAGAACAGGAAAATTCTGGGAAGAAGGAATCTCTTTCCCCAGTCCTGTCTCAACCACCTAAGAAGCAAGATGTGCCCTGCCCTGCTGAAAAAGGTACCGAGCCATGTGGCTAACATAGATAGAATAATGGGCTAATATAAGTTATAAGAGCTAAGAAGAAGCCTGAGCTAATGGGCCAAATCAATTTATAACTTATGGAGACCTCTCTGGGATTTTCTTTGGGACATGATGGCTATAGGAACTGGGGAGGAAAGAAACCCCAACAAGCAGTACCTCATGTTACAAGGAGTCTTTATCAAATCCTGGAAAGGACCATGCCCAGCCGGAGATTCACCTGAGAGTATGGAACATGTATATACAAAGTAAAAGGCTAGTAGAGAGATGAAAGAGTTTATTGATTTGTTGAAAAGGATAGTGTCAAACACTATGATAAAGGAGAAGACCAATTATAAATTTCCATGGTTTGAGAGAAGGGTAAATTTTTGTTTTTTTTTTAATGTAGGATTAAGTCCAATGCTGAATAATGGCTTGAGGGAAAAAAAGGTTTATTTCTTAAAGTAGAAAAAAACAAAACAGATTTCTCAAGGAGATCTCTCCAGAAAAGAACAGTGACTAGAATCAAGGAAAACTCAGAGTGGTAAATGCTTACTTGTGTCCTGGATACAGATGCATTATCAAGTGGGTCCTTATCCTTGAGCCTATCTGACAATGATTGCTTTGGATGCTAAGGTTAGTCGGTGAAATTTGGGTCTTGAATTCATACCTTTGTTTTCTAGTACTTTACAATTCAGATTGGGAACTACTTTAATTATGGTCATATCTTTAAGGAGTGATAGTTATTGAAACTAATAAATTCTTTGAAGATATAAAGAAAATGAATGAAATAAAAGAAAAAAAGTAAGGTAGAAGAGATAAAAAGAAGAGAATCGGAAAATGGGAGAAAAAGAAATAGAGGATGGAACTGACAAAATAATGAAGAGAAAAAATATCACCCCTTTCCCAAAATGATTTTACCCAAAGAGTATCTGAAATGGTGAGCATTCTGTATTGCTGAACCTTCCAAAAATTCCTATTGTCTTTGCATGAGCCTCTCCCTCACATTTGTAGCTGCATAATCCTTTCGATTCTGTCTGAATGTTCTCCAGGTTTCTTTTGTTTCCTTAGGCAAGCTGGATGTGACTTTACACCAATCAGGGGAACCTGTGATTGAAGGAGGATGTTAAGGGGGCTCTATTCAATGCTGAATTTTAAACTCCAAGTAAATTGAGGCATAGGTCACGTGACAAAGAGTTGAGCCTCTGGAGGCCAAGTGCATAGGCCAGAAACAATCTCATTGACAAAGGGTGCTTGGGAGTGATAGAAAGCTGTGTACTGAACAAACTGAGGGTGCGAGGTCATGTCTGGTAAAGGCAGAACTGCAGAGTCTTCTCAGAAGACACACCCTTCCTCCTAGACACTGGACAGAGCCAAAAGGAAGCTGAAATATTTCTGTTCAAATGAATGCAGCGAATGGAGGAGCATTAGTGGAATGGGTAAGGGATGCACAAAAAAGAAAAACAAATTTAGTCTCTAATGAGACAAGAAGGTGAGGGTCTCTGCGGAGAGGAGTGAAAGAGACAACAGAATGGCTAAGAAAATGTTTGAACTCCTAGGAGGATGAGGGATTTGAGTTTGATCTAGAAGTACTAGGGCTGCTGTCAGGAGGAAAGGCATCAATAGATGCACGACTGGCATTTTGTAAATGGAACTCTGGTGACCTGAGGTCCTAGAGTCTTTATTCCCATCCACCATGGGCTTTTGCTTCATGGAGTGACAGGGTAAAATATTGAGACACTGTAGGAGTGACATGCAGCATGGCAAACAAAGGGCCATAATGTGAGCATAGAGATAGGGTTCTATTGACTCCTGTTTCATTGAGAGTTTGGCAGGGTCCCTCCAAAGTCCTCATTTCTCTGCTCTGCCCCAGGAATGCTGCCTTTTTGCCAAAAGACAGTGAGACCCTGTTTCAGCCATTTTATTCATCTGAGACTGAAGGCAGAGGGTACTAAACCCTCTCTTGTTTCTTCCTATATTTTGTTTCTTGTGAAAACCTTTTCCTCCCTCTCCTCTCATTCAAAAAAATCAGGTGTCACAGTGGTGATATAAATCTCTGCATGTAGGCAGAAGAAACTGGATTAATGGAAACTAGGAATGCCCTCCCTCATTCTGGCTTTCTTGTAGCTTAAGAGGACTCCACATCTATATCTATGCCATTAAAAATATTAAGGTTAAGTGAGTGATTTGTATCCACTTCTACAAAAGGTAAACTTCTAGATCTGTCTTCTTATATGACTGATAATAAATTTTATATTCCCATCAATAGCAACAATATCAAGAAATGTGCATTTTTAAACAAGAGAAGTCCCTTTGGGAGGGAAAACTAAAGTGTATGCAAAGGTAATGTAGCCTAGAAGAAAAGATCAAGGGAGATAATGTGAGAGTTTTATTCACAGAAAGAAGCTGTGTCTTGTAGGCTGAATGATGAGCTGCCAGCAACAACATTAGAATTCACTACATTGTATAAAAATTAGTGTAAGACCAATAGCAAAATCATTTTCACTTCAGGATAAAACCTGAAGTGCTTGGATCCAATTGAAAGCTGCTGCACCTGAGTCAAGGGAAAAATACCAAAGTCTGTCAAAATATCGTATTCTTTTCTTACTTTTGGCAAGAATTCAAATAAATAAAAAAGTTGAAAAATGCCCCACTTTCCTGAGAAAGCCCCTGGAAAACCACACTGCCATTAATTCTTGCTTGTAAACAGTACTGTTTGGCACATCATCTGCTGTTTACTTCACTGTCGCAAGCATTATTTGCAGGCTGTATGGAATGTGAGCCTGTGGTTAACATAGTATGGTTGCCATGCCTTCCAAGGAACTTGGAAGAGCAGCTAATGAGGTTTCAGATTACCCCATTCACCCTCTCCCTTCCCCCACAATGTCAAGTATCCCATGTTATCCTTGGACTCACTAAATAGTCAAGTATGACCATGGACTTCTGATCTTCCTGCCTCCCTTTCCCCTTATTGAAACCACACGTTTGCACTATCACTCTAGACTTACACATTTCTAGTATCTAACCCAAGGATTCTATACATGCAATATGTAGCTAATTATGCTACATGTCTATGTAGGTTGAAGCTTTTCCATGCTAAGAATCTGACTCAAGACAGCATGTTTTGTCCATCCAATCACAGGCACACATTCAAACTCAGAACAGACTACTCTGCCTTTTCTCACTCAAACCATATGTCAAAGGGGCATGTGCTTCCAAACTTCCTCCCTAGTGCTACATAGAGGGTGTTTTCTAACTTATTAACATTAAATTTATCTACAAATAGCAAAACTAAGCAAAGCACATTTGATTTTCTTACTTTAATCACAGGCATGTTACAGGACTAGAAAATTATATTTTCCATTACATGGACAAGGGATATTTATGTAAGTATTAAAGGTAGGAGGAAAATAAAGGAGACAAACTTTATATACTGAAATAAAAACATGTAAACTAGACGTAAAACTTTAATCTGCTTCAGAAGAAGCCATATATTTATGTAGATCTTAAGAGTAAGCTGGACTGGAGTGATGGGTCAATGGTTAACAGCTTTGGCTGCTCTTCCAGAGGAACTGAGTTGATTCCTAGCACCCATATGGTGGCTAACAACCACATTTAACTCTAGTTCCAAGGGATCTGATGCCCTCTTTGGAATCCAAGAGTACTGCATATATGTGGTGTACATACATACATGCAGGCAAACATTCCTTTAGGCAAAATAAAACTGGCTAAGGGTAGTGAGTCAGCTTTACGTTCATGTGGTTAGAAAGTACTTCCTACATGGAATTTGGTAGTGCATATGAGTGCTCATGGTGGGACTTGAATCGTTGAGTGGCTGCAGCTAAATATTAACATTGGGAAGTAGATGGTGATTTTCCCGCTTTGTTGAGATGATATCCTTAATTTGGGGTCTCCTTTCATTCACTGACACTAGTGGGTCAGACGCTGAACTAGTGTGAGCATTGGATCCACAGAATGAAGGATTCTTTGGATGCTAGTAAGATGTATCCTCCTTACTATCAGAATGTATAGGAATAGTCTTCACCTTGTGACCTCTTTGTACCTTGCAAAACTGAAAAACGGGGCCTTACCACAATTTTCTCATAAATTGGTAGCAGAAGCTTCTCAAATAATGTGACATGTTGCAGGGAGACTCAAATATACATTGAGGGATACATATATATGTCTCAACATTTTAAAGGTTTTATTTCTGTGTTTCTGACACTTTTGCCTGCTCTTTCGACTCTTTTCCTCCTATTGGGTTGCCTTGTCCAGTTTTGCTATGAGGGCTTTTGTTTTGTAGTAATATATCTTATTTTGTCTTCTTTGGTTGTTGTCTCTTAGAGGTCTACTATTTTCTGAAGGGAAATGGAAGGGAAGTGGATTCTGGGGAGAGGGGAAATTGGGTGGAGTTGGGAGGAGTGGAGGACGGCAAACTGTAGTTGAGATGTATTATATGAGAGAAGACTCTATTTTTATTTAAAAATACATAAAATAGGAAATGATTATACTTAATGATAGCTCTAATCCCTATTCCTGAAGATTTACTAACAGCCATAAAGAAATTATCTTTACATTCTGGAACAGTTACATATTGTCATTCAATATCCAATAAGTGTTTTGGAATTAAGTATGGACCCAATGAGTGAAGCAGGGAAAAGTGCAGATGCTTCTGGGCCCAACTTCTTTGAAGCCAGCTTTCAACACAGTCTCTTGGGTAGTCTATGTCTTAGTGCTACTATTCCCGTTTTTGAAAGAAAAGACCAACCATACCAAGCAATTTAGAGACTCAGGCAGGAAGATTGCAAGTTCAAGAACGGCCTGGGCTACACAGGTAGAGGCTATTTCAACAACAAAAGTCAGATCTGAAGGATGCTCCAGGAGTGTGATGCAAAGCTTTCATTCCTGATTTCTGCTGTAACCCATACTTTTCAAACTCTTCACTTCAACTTGGAAGCTTGGAGTCAAGAGAAGGAAATTGCCAAGCTATAGAACACAATGAAAGTGACTAAAGCTCATTTCAATAGAACAGAAGGGTATTGTAAAACTACTGAGAATAGAACACACATGTCCAGAATCTAAACTTGAATTTACAAGTAGAAATCTAAGTCAAAATTTTGAATGATCACAAGTGATTTTTATAGAATTATGGCCCTGAATGGGAACAATGGTAATATTATTTGGAACAAAGGGAAAACAATATGTTATGGCATATTACATCATAAAGTTTATGTGAAAATCAAGGTGCATGTGTTTGAAAGTCATTTATCAACAAAGCAAAATAGTTCAGCTTAAGTATAAGCTATAACATTGGAAACCAGGAGTGATTGTTCATGCCTGGAATCCCAGTACTCTGGGAGGTTGAGATAGAGGCATCACTTGATGTTAAAGCTAGCATGAGCTATAGAGAAACCTATCCAAGAAAATACAAAATGTCACATTTTTAAAAATATGAAAATATAAGCACAGGGATGCTACCTTAAAAGTTAATGATAACTACGTTGGAAAAGTAGTAGAATAAATGGCAATATGGTAAGATGTTGTTTTTTTTTTTAATACTGATGTTAAGGATTCTATCTCTATTTTTCATACTTAAACGCTCCTACATTTTGTGAATATTAATATTAAACATATAGCAATTTTATAGTTAGAAAGATACAATAAGTAAGCAATTATCTCCTCTAAAATGCAAGCTCATATTCTTTATGTTAAAATGATGTCTGATAGCTGAGGCTTCCTTATTTTACACATTTAATGACTGAATTTCGAGCCAACAGCAAATTGGTAGCAGAGATTGTTCAAAGCAGTATTATGGGAAGCTATTTCAAAGAGATATGACTGAAATAAGGGAAGGAACCAAGCGCATGTTGCTCCTTGAAGGTGTACCAATATTATGGGAGCAGGTCCAAGTCCTAAAACTGTGCCTAATGATGTCATTTCCAGTTGAGACTAACAAGCTATCAATCTCAAAAGCCTATCATGGAATTGACAGTGTATAGAGGGAAAGAACCGTGCTCTAGAAAAAGGTCTAAAGACAAAATAAATGATAATAGTCCCTGATTAAGACACTTCCTGGGTAGTAAATTTAAAGGAATACAGTGCAGTCAAGATTGTAAATGCAACTTTAAAACTGGGATAGTTGAGCTGTTTTAGTGTTTTATTCATAGTCTTTTAAATACAAAGTTATTTAGTTATGTTTATTCTGTGCCTGAGTGGAAGTATATGCACCATGCTTATGCTGGTACCATTAGAGGCCAGAGGAGATTGCTGGATTCCATGGAACTAGAGTTACTTGTGGTACTGAGCTGAGTGATGTAAGTGCTGGGAATGCAAGCCATCTGTCTTTTATTATGCTTGTTTGAGGTCCTACAAAAGTGATTTGAAAACGTACAACCCAACTTTTATGAATGTGATGCTAGAATTACGCTCTACAATACCCTTGGCTCAGAATTAATCTGCATTTCTGATAATTTACATGAATTAATTTGCATGTAGTCAAAGACAAGATACATCAATATATTAAATATTATATATTATTAAGTATTTATGTGTGTGAATCTATCACCCTAAATTTTGCAATAGCTTACAATGTATATTTATGTTTAGTCCATCTTCCATACTGGGAGATGATACAGCATTCTGTTAGGAATTAGGCTTTGGGGATGGACAGAGTTTACTTAGAGTCTGGGCAATTTCTACCCCTAGCTGGGCAACCTTGAGTAAAGAAATTCTTAGTGTCTTTACCAAATACAATGAACACCTGTTAATAATAGTCAATGTTCAACATGTAATAGCTTTTCCATTTATTTAAACAAATAACCTAAGAGCCATTTTTCCTACTTTTTCTGATTTAGAGTAAATTAATTGCAGGCAATTTCAGAAAAAAAAATGAACATCTGCATTTCAAAATGGTTCAGGATCATCATGTTGTGTTAGTCAATAAAATATCTTACTAGATTATTTTCTAGATAATACTATTATCTGTAGTGTGGTAAATGAGTAAGAGTTCTGAAAAAGGGACTAAGGACCTACTAAGGACTTCAAAACTATTGGTTAGATGTTATTTTAGAACACTGGCACACTTTAAAAATGTATTTATCTTCAGATACTAATAGAGATACTGATGAGTGCTGGTGTGGCATAAGGCTTAGAAGACAGAAAATATAGAAGACAGCTCTTTTAGCTGTTGTTGTTTTGTTTTTGTTTTTTTAATTTGTTTTTAAAGGCAGGGTTTCTCTTTTCTCTATAGCTTTAGAGTTTGTCCTGGAACTAGCTCTTATAGACAAGACTGACTTCAAAATCAAAGAGATCTGCCTGCCTCTGCCTCCAGAGTGCTGGGATTAAAGGCATTCATCACCACTGCCCAGCTGAAGACATCTTTAACACTCCTGCATTTATGGTAATCGACGCAGAGACTATCTTTATAAAATTAATAATTTGATCCAGGAAAATCATTTTATAGACTCTTCATAGTAATAGATTTTTTATTGAATAAATACATTCTAGTGGAAAAGTACCTATGAAAGACATATTTTATTTTGTCATCTCAAGCTAAATAAACCTAGGCAAATCATGAAGTATATTAATAAAGGAGCCAGGTGATGATGGCACACATTTTTAATCCCAGCACTTGGGAGGCAGAGGCAGGCAGATTTCTGAGAGTTTGAGGCCAGCCTGGTCTATAAGAACTAGATCCAGGACAGCTAGGGCTGTTATATAGAGAAGCTCTGTCTCAAAAACAAAAACAAAGAGAAAGAAAGAAAGAAAGAAAGAAAGAAAGAAAGAAAGAAAGAAAGAAAGAACAAAGAAAGGAGACAGTTTAGTAAAGCATGTGATTTTAGTTACATGAATGGTTTTTTAGGAGATTGGTTTGGGCTTATTCTTCCAACATTGTTGGTATTCTCTTTTCCTCTTCCTTCTCTTTCTCCTTCTAGAATTTTACTTAAGAGTTCTGATTTAGAATTCTGGCTTAGGTAATCCACATAGAGTTGAAGAGAATGTTTCAAAGTTGCATTAGTGGTAAACACCACAAAATCATTTTTGGCAAAGTTAGTTTCAACTTTGGACTATGGTTTAATGTGTGCTTCAATTCTAACTTTTCAGAAACTGTTGCACAGTACCCTCTTTCCACAAGCATCTATGTACTACATGTTTGGTGCAAAGTGTGCATTGAAGTTTTCCCAATGTAACATAGGTAAGCAATTATCCAAAATAAACAAATAAAACCCCCCTCAGTTTCATTGTATATTAGATTTTAATTAATTTGGGGCTTTTGTAGAAAGTTAAGACCTACCAGACCAAAAGCAGAAAACCTGGAGTCTTCCTAGCACTGTCAGAGATCCTGATAATGTCTAGTCAATGAGGGACAACCACATGATGTCAACTGTCAACAAATCAGAATGCTGGGTGCTGGTAAGTTTTTCCCTTTGTTAAATAAACGAGTCTACTGTAACCTTCACCTGACTCTCAGTTTCTGAGACATTGACAGTGCACCTTCTCATCCCCTCCCCCAAGGAAGATGTTAGGTCCCAGAAACATCTGGCACTTGGGGAAAAAAAAAAAAACAAAAAACTTTTAACACAGGTTTTGAACTTGCCTTGTAAGAGTCCTTTTTCTTTTTTTCATTGTGGCTGTAATTTTTATGTTTTGGCCAGAACAGTTTCTACTCACCTTTCTTTCCTCATTCAGTGTTAAACAGTGTTCCCAAAATGGTATATTTTCAGTGAAAAGGATTCTTAATTACCTTTAGCAGGTAAGCACTGGGACCCCCATCCTTTCCTTCTTTTGTGCTGTCTTTCATGTTTGTCTGCCCATTCTGTTAGGAAGGCACATTTTTTTTTCTGTTTTGGTTTGCATGGCATCTCTATATAAGGGCTCACCCCCCAGGAGGTGAAACCAAGGCTTGGCTCCTGAACTCTGTCCCTCATCCAGAGACACTCTGTGGGCAAACGACTGTGGAAAACTACTGATGTTCCCCAATAATCCCAAGACATAATGATTTGATACAGTTTCCCACCACTGTTCACTGTTGATCACTTGCTGCCCCCCTCAGAGATGTGCTGATACATGGGACAGAGTGACCTTCTATTTGTGGGAGTGCGTCATAGCCTCAACAGAGAGAAATGAACTGTGTGGCAGTACAGGAGACAAGGACCTGGAGGCTGGTGCTGGCCAGTCCTGAGGTGTGTGAGCTGTGACTGGTGCGAACTTCCTGCTTGACTGAGGTCTCAGGGTGCTAAGCCTTGGGTATAGGTGATACATGTGGGCTTGGAGGTTACAGGCTTCCCTAGTTTGGTATGCAACTTGAAGACTTTCTGTCTGGTGCCTGGTTCCCATCATGTGAGCAGCATAAGCATCCACTGCCAGTGCAGGACACAGCACACAGGCTACAGTGAAGGCTCTGGGCCCCTCTTGGACCTCTGCTGAGCTGTGTGCATGCCATCTGAACTGCCTGTTTCTTTGGGTGCTTCTGTCCTTCTAGGTGGTCCTGATAGGTCTGCAGCCTTGTGGTGTGGGAGGTCCTTCTGTCTATGTGTTCCTCTTATTGGGTAATGGATAAAGAAACTGTCTTGGCCTATAGCAAGGTAGAACTTAGGTAGGTGGGGAAAGCAAGGCTGAATGCTGGGAGAAAGAGGGTGGAGTCAGGGAGAAGCCATGTAGACCTGCTGAACACAGATGCCAGAACTCTACCCAGTAAGCCACAGCCTTGTGGTGATACACAGATTACTAGAAATAGATTAAATTAAGATGCAAGAATTTGCTAATAAGAAGCTAGAGCTAATGGGCCAAGCAGTGAATTAAATAATATGGTTTCTGTGTGATTATTTCAGGTCTGCGCTGCCAAGCGGCCAGGAACTGACAAGGGGCCTTACTACAATGGCCTTGTGCAGCTGACCCTGCAGACCTTGCAGTAGTGCATGTAGGGTGGCCTGGGGCCCTCCTTGGGTTTCAGCAGCTTGTCCATGAAGAGATGCATGTCACTGGTAAAGATGGAATGCCAGGGCCCAAAGCCTGAGCCACCCTGGTGTAGGAGGTCCTTCTGACTATGTGTTGCTTTCATTGGTTGAATAAAGAAACTGCCTTGGCCTTTTGATAGGGCAGAACTTAGATGGGTGGAGTAGACTGAACTCGATGCTGAAGGGCAGTGTGGCAGACGCCATGAATCTCCTGCCTGAGACTGATGTAGGTTAGACTCTTGCCGGTAAGCCACAATCACGTAGTGATACACAGTTTTTCCTGAGTCAGCAGCCATACCAAAAAAAAAAAAAAAAAAAAAAAAGCCATGCGGTTTTAAAACAGGGCTTCCTGGGCTGTGCCGCCAGCATGAACTCTGGCTATGAAGCATTTCAATGGCTTTTATGGGACCGGATGTTTGTGTGCCCACTCAGGATCAGGAAGAAAGTACTCTGAGACCAGGCCAATGGCTCAGTGCTCCCTGGGCAGGTGACAGATTCAGGTCTAATAGGCGTGCACAGGCAGGAGAGCATGGCAGATTCCTGCCACCATACACAGAGATGTTTTCAGGCTGCGCAGTGCTCCACGTGGCAGATTTTACTGTAGCTCAGATAAAAAGAGTTTATGTGCTGCATGCTCATTGTCAGAGTTAAAGTGCTGAGTGTGGCTCCTACCTGGCGGTCCCAGAGCTAGCAGGAATGGTATGTCCACCATTTTGAAATTGGAGAGAGGTGGAGCTAACATCCAGAGCAGCTGCAACCAAGTGCTTAGAATTTTAAAAGCTCTTCAAGATAGTAGAGAATTACAAACAATGCATAAGGACAGATTCAGACATAAAAGACCTCTAAATGGTTCATAGTGTTAGATCAACATATGTAGACTTGGGAGAAAAAATAAAAAGAGTATATAGTCATAAAATAAAGTTAATACTTTAAAAACGGGTAAAATCTTTAAAGAGACAGAGTAAAGTCATAAAGAAAAATAAGCCAAAAATGGGAATTCATAGAGAGGCTGGATTATGTATATTATTGTATTTTCTTTGAATTTTTTGACTGTGACGGATACAGAGAGACATTTTATTGTGTGGTCTGTTAAGCTAAACCAGCATGTATGTTCTAAAGGTATCATACCTTCCAAATTTGGGGTAAGGATATGGTACTTTGGAAAAGAGGTTCTTCTTTTGTTTTCACAGATGAGAACCTGTGGATTGCTTCTAGAACAGTATGGTATGATAGACCACGCCCTCCTGAAAGGTTGCTATGAACAACCTCAAAAACTTACTTCACTCAACTGCTGACTGAGATGAACCTAGAATACAGGATACACCATGAAAAACCTGATTAACAGCACAAAGCTGTTTGGAGAGAAAAAACTATGCTCATATTCCCAAATATTGTTTGCAAATGTTCTTTTACACATAAAGGGGGATATGACATAGGTATGAATAAATTGCATTGGTATGGAATTTGCTTTAGTGATATAAGTTTAAGGTCAATCTTGTTATATGTATATTTCTGATCTTGATTAAGGTGTTGTGATTGTGTAGTTCACTTTAAAATGTAATGTATAATTAAGAAATAAAGGTTAATAAATAATCATCTATAATAGTCAAGTTTGTAGTCATGCTAGTTAGATTTTCTAGATGTGCATAGATATATTTCAGATAGGCATTCTTCATATCTTTCAAACACTACAGAATATGGCATTTAAAATGTTTTAATAACTTAGGTTTTTCATGACAATGAGACATGTCTGCTCCTGGCAGCACCAAGCAATCTCCTGAAGAAGATGGGCATCAAAGAGTCTCCTTATGGAGTTTGCTAGCCATTTGAGCAAGAAACTGCTCTTGCCTGGAGTGTTGCATAAGCTGGACATAAAGAACCTGCAGAGAGTGGACTGCTAAACTTGCCAAAAGGTGAGATGGTCCTTCTGGGTTCCTGCTTTATGAAGTAGTCTGTGGGACATTCTGCAATATAGTGACTTAAATGGGCCTGAAGGCCAAAGATGGATGCCCCAATGGTACAGAAAAACTTTGGGTGACTGTCCAGGAAGCAAGGTGTCTCTGTCATTTCTAGAGTTTTAGAAGTCGCTTATAATGCACTTCCTGTTTATTTAAGTAATATTATCTCCTTCTGGAGCCTTTGATGGAGTTGAAGAATTTATAGATATAGTTTTCCTTAGTAGTGATAAAAGATAAAGTAGATATAAATATTGTAACCATAATTCTTGCTTGATAACTGTTTTGTTATATGTAATTTTATTATGTTAAATTTAAAGCCTTCCTTTTTGTTTAAACAGAAAAAGGGGAAATGGTATAGGAGGTCCTTCTATCTATGTGTTGCTTTCATTGGTTGAATAAAGAAACTGCCTTGGCCTTTTGATAGGGCAGCACTTACGTGGGTGGAGTAGACAGAACAGAATACTGGGAAAAAGTACAGTGTGACAGATGCCATGAAGCTCCTGCCTGAGATGGACACTGGTTAGAATCTTTCATGGTAAGCCATGACCTCGTGGTATTACACAGATTGGTAGAAATGGGTAAGATCAGATGTGAGAGTTGGCCAAAAAGAGGCTAGATATAATGGGCCAGGCAGTAATTTAATTAATACAATTTCTGCGTGGTTATTTCAGGGATTAAGCTAGCAGGGAGGCCGGGAACAAAAGCAGGCTCTCTCTCCTTCAATACCACCCTAGGGGTTCAAGGCCACTAGAGCAATCCAGGATGCCTGCTGTTTCTGCAGGGTTCACTGGGAATTTGGTGGGTTTCCAAGCAGTGGGAGCTTGGCCCTGACTGGCAGAGAGAGGCTGAAACTGACTGTTCCAATGTGTTCTCACAGATCCTGATCCTCTTTGACTCATGGCAGCTGGTGAGTAGATGCAGCAGTGACCACAACTTTACGCTGCAGCTGCTGGTGTACCCCCTCAGCTACTTGGGACTGATCTTCACTTACATGCTTGGGCTTCCCTCCTGGTGTTCTGGACCGATGGCCTCAAGGCCAGCTGTCTATTCTGTGAAGGCCAGCCACCTGTTCTGTATGCTGGTGATGTTGGAGGACAAGGAGCAAGCCATGTACCTGTGGTTATGTGTTTGCAATCTGTTTGCCTGGGTTCACTTTCCAGGCACCGAAAGAGTAGAATAGCTAAATAAGATGATAAAGCACACGTAGACCTTTATTTGACAATGTATAAAGAAACTCTTTCAGGAAACCTTAGAACTAACTGTGCAGGAAGCAAAAGTCCACCCCCCTTAGCACCTTCAGCTTCACAAAAGTGAATGTGAGTCAACAGTCCCTTAGAGTCAATGGTGTTAAGGTTTATACTGGAAATGTAGACAGAAAAACTCAAATTATTCTGGACCTTTCGATTTGTTATGCAGGAAATTGCAAGATTGATTTGGAGATCAAATGATATTTTTCTAGAGCTGGTGTGAATTATTCAGATTCATGAAACAATGTGGGTGATCCTGGAGCCCTTGATTAAAGACATGTCATTAGTTGGAGCATTTTCCATCCTCTTCATCAGGAAACCATTTTTAGAGATTAAGTGGACAGGATTGTCTAATCTCCTGGACATTGCTGGACTGGTTTAAAAGTTGTAGTCCCAACTCAATTAGTTTCTGTCTCATATCAGAAGAGTCACCTGGTATGAGACAGAAGAAAACCAAAAATCAAGAGATTGTTGTTGTTGTTTTCAAGATCAGGTTTCTTGGTAACTTTGGAACCTGTCCTAGAACTAGAATTTTTAGACCAGCCTGGCCCTGAACTCACAGAGATCTGCCTGCCTCTATCTCCCGTGTGTTGGGATTAAAGGCATGTGCCACCACCACCTGGATCTATTGTTAAAATTCTGTTATCGCCCCACAATTCTATTTCTTCCCTTATTGTAGCATGAGAGCCTGGTTGGTTTCTGTCCTTCCACCAGGTCCCAGTCATTAGGTCCCAAAGAAAATCACACAGAGAGTCTGCATTAATTATAAACTGATTGGCCCATTAGCTCAGGCTTCTTATTAGCTCTTATAGCTTATATTAACCCATTATTCTTATCAGTACTTTTTTCAGCGGGGCAGGTCACATCCTGCTTCTTCGGTGGTCTGGGCAGGAGTCCCGAGAGAGTGTCCTACTTCCCAGAATTCTCCTATTCTCCTTGCTTCACCTCTGCTTCCTATCTAGTTGTCCCACCTATACATACTGGCTAATGGCCGATCAGTGTTTATTTAAATCATAATTGACAAAATACAGACAATTCTCCCGTACCATTCATATGTGACTCTTTAGTACCTTTGACTAAATAACTTAGAATATCATTATATTTTTAATATGTCTATGTGTCTAAATGGATGGCCCTGCCTATGTCTCTCAACAATTTTATGACTTTTTGTGGTTCTGAAAGATTTCCCATACCACTTACATCTCCAACAATCTAGAGGGACAAGCCATTGTGGAAAGGACCAATAGGGCTCTTAAGGAGCTGTTCTGTTCGCTATAACTATCTCATCTGAACCTAGGACAAATCCTCATCTGGCCTTAACAGAGGTTCATTTTCATATGAACTTTCTCAATTTTGATGACAAGGGGCTCAGCCCAGCTCACAAGCACTGGGCATCTTTGCCAAGTAACACACCCCTACCCCTAGTGAAATAGAGAGATACTGTCTCCTTCCTATGGCAGCCACCAGCCAGCCTGCTAACCTATGGGAGAGAGTATGCTTGTGTTTCTCCTCAGACTGCCAAAACCTTAATATGGGTCCCAGTAAGAGATGTGGTCCCAGTAAGAGATGTACACCCAGCCATGGATCAGCCTGCTCCCACCAAGGAATGAATAACCCAGGATGGATAATGTATAAACTCCCATTTCTTACTCTCACTACCCCCTCCTCAAACAACTTGATTTATTAAAAGCAGAGGTTATGGCTTCTGACTCCTCAGTTTTTGAAAAAAGTTCAGTATAATATAAAAAGGTTATTGGATCCCTCCTGGATGCTCACATATGCATTAATTTTTGGGGTGATATTGTTAATCCTTATTTTCTTTAAATGTCTCCTGCAACAGATCCAACATCAGCAGATAGCAACTAAGGTGACTCTTCAGGTGTTCACAACTCTTAGGGATCCTTCCCACAGGCCTCCACAGGAGGTT